>JAHPZR010028449.1:0-46694 GCA_019787425.1 Platygyra sinensis
AACAGAATTCTGTGTTGGTGTGGTAAATTAAATCACAATATTGATGTCTTTGCCGATCTTGAGAATAGGTTAGGATCATTGTTATCGAGGCATATCATGTGTTGGACCAAAGAAAAACCACCGACATTGTGCAATATTTTAATGCTTTAAAGACGACATAGAGCGAAGAAATAGGCTGGATCTAATGGGGAACATTCTGCATTTATCCCTGCAGGGTAAGTTTAAAGACTTCCGTGCAATGACGGCTCAATTGTTGATACGGGCTCTGTGATATTTAATCAGATTCTTATGTCGTTTATAACAGAGTTAATCCAAAAAGCTTTCCGACGTATATGAGGTTAAACACGTTTAGAGCATGAGTTTACAAGAGGTTCAAACCCATCAAGCTCATGATTCAAGTACGATCACGCCAACCGGGAAAAAATGTAACGTACATTGTTATCCTGTACGCATCGCTTAATTTTAAAACTTGAGTTTCAGCCTGCCGCAAATTGTCAAGAAAGACTTTCAAGTTCTATTGAGGTCAATTTAATTTCCGCGTTCCGGTATGTGCCCGACCTGCAGGTTAATACAGTAGCCGCATACAAATCCAATTATAATAAACTTTTATGCATGTCAAACAGACTCAGTCTAATTGCGTGAAATGAGCTGAAAATAAGAAAGAGTGTTTACTTTACCTTATTTATCCCTTAGTATCAACTCACGTTACACTGAGGAGGACAAGCGAAGGCCAGGAAAGTGTGAGGCTCTGGGTCTTTCCCCGTTCCTTTCAGATTCAGTTTTGGGGCCAAATCAAACAACGATAAATTGTCATGTCTACGGCCGCCCAAAAGAAGCGACACCCAACAGAGACAATATAAATAAAAGGTGATCCAAACTGATATGTTTTTGTGTTTGATGATCATTATTACAGAGGCTTTTTCATGTACTCCCGTATCGTCATGACCTAAATTCTTGTCAACAAAATTTGTCTGTTTCTTCTCTATATTTGTTATGAACAATGTACTTTTTTGAAATGTGTTGGCACATATGTGGTACAAGAATTAGCGAGCCCGGGCCCACCCACCCTTCCCACCGAAAGTTGCGCCCCTGAGCGTTACTTTGGGATCTGTCATAAATAGTTTCAGCATATGCGCAATAGTGTAATAGCTGAAGGAAGTGTTGAATATAGATCTCCAAGTCACGCTTGGTGTATTTAGAAGAACTGAATTGTCACGCACTGAAGGAAGTTTCTGATAAATCGTGACACACCAAAAGGTATGGCCTTACCAGAAGTTCTGTGCGTTTTGTTAAATTGAAAATCTAAGCTACATTTGCTGTCAAGAGAATCAATCAATCTCTTGTGCTGTTAGAAACAACCATTTTCTTTGGGGGGAAAGAGGGTAGCATAGCAGGATTAAATAAGGACATGCGCATTAAAAGACGTGCTAATACTACGTAATACGAGGTCAATTTTAGTCCCAGTAGAAGAGCTCAAACAATTGCAATCAAATTCTGGGACTCTGGATTCCGATTTTGCTCATCTTTGTCTTTTCAAGCGTTGCGTGACATAGCGGTCGGCGTGAAGTTTGCGACTTTTTCTCTCTTTTTCTAAATCCATTTAGGGGACGCTAAATTCGCCCAACGAGCTTGCTTTAAATTCACAACATATATTTTGCAACCAATATGCCATAAATGGCATTAAACATCATCTGATTTTGGAACGGTTGGTGATGTAATCAATCGTAAGTAATTGAAACACATGCGCAATACTATTATGGCTAAAGGAAGTGCTGGTTATGGGTCTTGGCGCCACGTGGGGTGTATTTTAAAATTAAGAGATTCTAAATTTCTATTTTGAACTGGCCCGCCCTGCAAGAAATACTGGCTTAGTATGGGTCTTTTAAAACAATAAAAACAATAAAACGTGTAGCTTTTGAGTACTTATATCTGTGCGCTCCTTTCAAAATGTAAAGTGATGTCAAATTTTGTTGTCTTAAACATTCTTTTTTGAGGTTTGGGAAGGGATGGGTTCAAAAAATTGCTATTGAATGATGGTTGTTAGGATGATGCACAGAAAAGCAAGTGCTAATACTGACATGCGCAGTTTATCAAGTGCTAATACTAACACGAGGTCAACTGAAGTAAAACACCATATACATCTTCAATATCAAGTTGAATATGAGGAAATATTCGACAACCGTCAAATGGTATAAAAGAGGTTCGCCTGTGAATCTGCATCCATTCTCAGTGGAGAAAGGTTCAAGTCCTCTGCCACAAAAAGGAAGAAGAACTGCCGCTTTTCTATTACAAAAGACTGAAAAATGGTAAGTTTTGACTTGAAAAAATTCTTTACTGTGGGGACTAATTCATAGCTGTAAGTAGAGATTGAAAGTTTTATCCAAATTGATTGAAGTCGTAGTATTGTCCAACCAAGAGAGACTCGACATAAAATAGTCACTCCATAAGTTCTTCGCACTTCGTGATACTTGCAGTTAATCTAGTCTATAAGAATACTGTGAGGTCGCTGTTAGCTTGCTTTTTAGCGAAAGCAAATTTGTGCAATTGATTTTGTTTCTTTTTCACCAGGAGTTCAAGATGTTCCTTCTGTGTTTGACCGTCCTTGTCGTTGCCACATCTGCAGCCACTGTCTGTAAATGTGAAGACAAAAAGGTGAATGAGCCATATGTTAGTGATGTCCTTACGAAAAAATTAATAGGCAACAATTTATGTCCTGCTTGAGTAACAAGATACCCATTGATATTTCCCGCGCGCGCATAATTTACGACTTGTTCAGCTTACGTAATTAATTTAAATTTGCTTACCTTGTCATGAAAGGAAAAACTAGTTCTAAATTGTTGTCGCAAGTAAATGTTTCCATACACAAGGTCATTTGCTCGCCGAGAAGTCGGACTCATTATTTAATAAAGTTCTAAAAACAGCTAGTTAGAATGTGAAAATGTGTGTTTGGCTTCGTAGGAAACCGTGTCCAAGTACAACGTGAAAATCAAGGACGGAGACAAATAGGTTGATGAGGAAGTTGAAATTGACTCTGAGAAACAAACAGAGACTGTCAGTATCCCAAAGACAGATTCTGCGAACGCGGGAGAAGTCAAAGTTGTCTTCGACTTTAAAAAGGTAAATAATTTTAAAAAGGTAGAATGTAACTTATGTAGGGCAGAGAGAGTGTGATTGCATAATTATCTCCTTCCTAGATCGGCATAGACTGAATATTGTTAAATGACGGTATGAAAACTACAGTAGCAAGGAAATTTTGGCGAAATTAATAGTATGCATATGTTGACATGATACTTATTGCTCACCCACTCATCCAATCATATCATATTATATATCATATTCCTCCATTCGGTGGCACCAGTTTTTGAATGAGAGTAACAACAGCATTGTCTATTTATTTTTGGCGTAGAATTTGACCATGCACCGACTTTCTGCTGCAAAAGCTTGTTTCCTGAGTGACTCCACTGAGAATACACCAAAACCTGACGACCTCCTGCGGGCACTCGAACTCGGCCAGGTAATTCAATTGAGTTTCTTTTTCACTGATTTGTCAGTTCACAACTAGATATGGTATAGAATAGCAAAATCAATTGTTTTAATACCCTTTCGAAATGACTTGTACTTGTTATTGTCAACAGGAAAGCTCCACAACGCCAAAGAACGAGACGGACAGGAAATATAATTCTGTTTCGACCCTCAGTGATCGCTCGATCCCTAGCGATGAAATGGCTTCTCTTTGTGCCAAGCTGCCCATTTATCGCATCAAGAGGACGACAACTCAACGTAAGTCTTCGGCACAGAATTAGTTACTGATATCAAATGCGTCCTGTGCATTGAAAGAAGGCATTTTCTGGGGTGATGTCTGAAGAACCACCAAAGCATGATTCCGAAAGTACGTTGTAATTCTGTTCTCAGCTGAAAGCTGCAAATTTCGCTAAAAGCTAAATGAAATGGAAAAATAATGAATGAGGAAAATATAAAACAGAAGAAGTAACAGAAGAAAATTTTGACATATTCTAGAATTGTGCTCCCACCCCGATAAATTATTTCACTGAGAGCGGAAGTGGGGCAACACAATTTATTATCATAAATTTTTTTGATTAATTCAAGCAGACAAGTCAATACTTTTTAAAAAAGAAAACGACAACGCTTTTGAGTTTATAAGACATCAGCAATTACATCATGTAAATCTAAAACTATCCTTTAATTCTCACTTGTCACGTTTTTTGTACATTCCGTTGTTACTAGCAAAATTAGCATTTTTTCTAGTTCTTATAAATTCAACTCGTAACGCTTTGTACATTAATTAACTGAAGATGACAGAAGTTTCTGTCGAAATATGTCTCATAAACTCAAAAGTGTTGTCGTTTTCTTTAAAGTTTTGATTAATTATTTTGTTCTAGAGGGCGTGCATTCCCAGACATTCCTAAACGGTCCACAACTGTCGCTCTGAACGTGACCATTTAAATTAGTTGTCCTTCAGTTGCTTTTAAATTGGAACAATTCAAAGTCCCAGCACCATATTACATACATACTCGTTAGAATGGTGTGGGAGGCGCGGTGGCCTCATAGTGCGCTCGTCTCCGGATCGAGCGGTCCGAGTTCGAGCCCTGGCCGGAGACATTGTGTTGTGTTCTTGGGCAAGACACTTTACTCTCACAGTGCCCCTCTCCACCCAGGTGTATAAATGGGTACCGGCGAATTTAATGCTGGGGGTAACCCTGCGATGGACTAGCATCCCATCCAGGGGGGAGTAGAAGTACTCTTTTGCTTTAAGACCTGAATTTTAAGCACCTAAAGAGATTTAGTTTTTCAACCAACTGTGCACAAAGATTTGAAAACTGTGCATTTTGTTTGAAGGGAAGAATAGCCATGTTTAAAACTTTTCATTTTGAATATCAGTACTCGCAGTAACGTAACGTACTTCACCAGGAGCCCATTACCCGGAGCTTCCATCTTCCATACAGACCCTCTGAGTCAACCCTTTCCCGTATCTTTTTATTTTTAGAATCATCTCCCACCGAGGCTTTCGCGGGTTTCTTTTAAAACAGCCAATCATAAGAGAGCTGTGGTCTTCTATTGTTATAAGTCACAGGCATGTCACACGAAAGCTTTTCAATAATGGCGGAAAGCGAGGAAAGTTAATCCAAGGAAAGTTCTGATATTTATGAGCCAACTTCCACAGAAAACAGCAAGTCTTTCCGAACGCCGAATAGCGGCATATACAACACGCAAAACAGTCAACAGACTTGCGCGTAAACAGCTACATTCGAATTTATGTAGTGTCAGAACTACCAAACGGAGGAATAAACCTTACTTGAGAAACAAAAGCTCTATTAGATAGCTGCAAGAAACATAAGAACTGCTCTAGAACGTAAAGCTTTCTAGAAGTAAAGCTAAGGCGTCTGAGAAGAAAAACGCACGAGGACAGATATGTCATCCGTGACAGTCAATATACTGTACTTGCGAACAGTTCTAATCAAACAGCCGGTCTCGGCGTCACAATATAGAATACAAATAAGCAACACGTTCACGGAAAATCTCAAATTTAGTTCCGCGAAGACAAATACAAGTTTAGAGACTAAAAACACATTTTGCAATCTATAGAATTGAGCCTAAACAATGCTTAAACACATGGCAAATTACAGAGGTTCGAGGCGACATGCCGATAACAGCGGAAATCACGCAGACCTATGACCTCTAAAAATCTCAGCTACAACACGGGCTAACGGCTCAACTTTACTTAAAATTTCTCCTTATAACTCAGCATTAAGTGTCCCCCATAAACACGAGTGAAGCAAAAAGAAAGGTTAAGCTACCGAGCAGAGAACTGCTAATGTACAAATGTCAAGAACCGCAGGAGTCGTTACCGGCTTGTCAACCCCATTTTACAACAATACCCCAATGTATGTTTGTAGATTAGGCATGCAAACTCCAGTCGCCGTTAACACGGACGTCTAAGCGAACAGAATGGAATGGTCCTGTTTGGTGATCGCAGTTTTGTTTATCCGAAAGTTACAACACAAGCACACGATCAGGAAACTGAGAAGCTGCCTCGAAGTCTTCGAGTGGACAAGGCGACAAGGCTTCAATTCCAAGTGAAATATAAAATGTCGACACTTAAAGCGGTAGCTCAGTGAAAGTTCCTTGTGCCAGATTTCGAGTTGATCCAAGTCTTCAGATTATTTGGTTCTATTCTGCTGCCTCTCCGGGAGTTTTCTTCGCTGTATATCATTCACGCTTGACGTTTCGTGATCTTCTTTTTTATCGTCAAGACCGCTAACACTATCGTCAGGCATCGCCTAGATCTTCATGACCAAAATCCATAGGTTTCCTTGCTTTTGTCGGTCCTTGGCCTCCAGCAAAATCCGAATCATACAGAACATCTCATTTTACAAGAAGTTATATAGCAACAAGAACGAAAAACAAAGCATAAAACTCCATAACAGACCATGAAAATACAAGACGGTTCGCACTGTTGGCGGTTCAACACGTATGAATGCCACCTCCAAGTTGTCTATTACTTTATTAACTTCCAGTTAGCTTATACCCAGTTTCCCTCGGTTGTAAGATTGGAAAAAGGGATCAAAATAAAAAGGAAAATGGGAGAGATCGGCCTTCCCCTTGGGCCGCCATTTTTCTTTTAGGCTGTTATGCGGACGTCGGCGAAAACAAGATCATTTTCGCGGGAAATAAAGAAGTCCCGCAGATATCACAGTTCTAAAAATAAAAACATACGGGAAAGGGTTGACTCAAGGGTTCAACTGAGATGGAGGCTCCGGGTAATGGGCTCCTGACTTCACATTATATGTTGCAGGTTCCAAGCGTTGGCATTGCTATGTGTATTGCTATGACTGGTATTACTGGTGCTTACCCTGGTTGCTACCGTTGTCGCCGCCATATATGCGTCATGAGATGTCGTTAGTAATGAAGTTATCATTAAAAGAGGCTTAAGGAGGAGAGAGAGATGCATTTTTGTGAAAACAGATCAACTAACCACATTAGCTTTTTTTATTGATTGATTTTAATAATGTAAAATTGTTTTAGTGATTCAAAATGAACCTTCTATTAGTTGTTTTATCGTTTTTTTTCTACACGAAGAGATAGATAAGCTTGATAAATAAACTTGCCTTAGTATCTGTAGGCTTTTTATGTTCCGCTGTAAAACAAAGCTTTGGATAAAGATGACGTCAAGGCTAGGTCTACCCAGAGTGTGCTCGGTCCCCTGTTAGCAACTTCACTGCGTATGATTTCAGTAAGCAACATCTTAAAGGGGCCACGTTACGGTATTTCGAGTTATTTCTACCATCGACAAAATTACCCTTAAATTGAAGGAAACCTGAAAATAATACTTTAGAAAGACAGGAAAACACTAAAGAGATCATGATAAGCCATAAAGGAACAAGGATGGTTAAGGATGGAGAAGATTGATGCGCATTAAAAACAACAAAATTGAAAAATTTAGGCTAAATTTTTGAAACCGTCTAACCTTGACGCAGCTCCTTTAACGAACGAGCAACTCGTCAGTAATATTCATATTTCAAAACGGGCCAAAATGTTGGAACTTTTGAGTATTTCCTCAAAAAGGACTCTCGATGTGGATATTAGAAAACAGGAAATTCTTTGAAACATCCGTTCTTGTTTTCATTTAAGAGAATTTCTTGGTGGCGGAGAGCAGGGAGTAGCATGGGCAGAGGCATTTTTTTGTTTGAGCCTTGCAACTTTCAGGCTTTCAACTAAAACAAAGTCTGGATATCCTTTTTTGCTAAGACGAAATTTATATCTAGAAGAGATTTTTTAGATTAAAAGAAATGTTCAAGACATTCAGCAAGATTAAGACGAGTACTTGGTCGTAGTTGCATTACTTAGTATAACAAAGGTATGATGAAAGTGAATAATGATGTGGTGCAAATTAAACAGTAATGGAGAGATCAAATAAATAAAGTGATCATTTACGCTTTTAAGAATCTTGCACTTTTTGACTGAAAAGATATCTCAACACCCCTTCAAGAGTGTTCGTATCCTTCTCGGCAGCAATCCGAAAAACAGGTCCGCACTGCGTACTTGTGTGTGCGTAGCGTCCTTTTTTGCTTCTTTCAATTCAGTTACGAGTTGAGGAAATCAGATCAAATCAGGGCTGCTTATTGAAAAGGGGCTTCTTTATCTGGATAGGGTGCTGTTCCTTCCCCTTCTTCCTCGTGCTTTTTCTTCCACCCGATCCCTACCACTTCTTCGTGTACGCCTGCAACGCAGGCTATATGTGTTACTGTGTTTAGACAGTCACTGTGCCCCTCTGTACTGCACCGTTGTGGCAGTGTTGTTCAGTTGTAAAAGACAATTAGAGGAACGGAGGTTTTCTACATCAATGCAGTTCTTTGGTTTATTATACGCGAAATAAAAATATTGTGCTACATTAGGAGATGGGCCCCGGCTACATAAAATCCCCCTTGGAACCAGGCTCCTACTGGATACCGATTTTATCCAAGTAGTTCTAAGAATGACATGTATGTAGTAAACAACATGTGCTAAAAATAGAGTCCTAAAGCGGTTACGTCACGCTTCCATGGCAACCAAATTTTCAGTTCTAAACCAAAGCTCATGAAACAAGATGGCGGTGCGGTGAATTGTTTCTCTGCTTTCTTTCTTCGAAAATGAGAATAAATCCGTTTCACGAGGTGAATATCACTTCAAATCAAACAATGTGGAAACCTTTAGTGCAAGTCAAGGTGTTTTCAAGAGACAGGTTCACGCAAGTATGAAGAAAATAGTGTATAATGTGACGATAAGTGAAATGCGGTGAATGGCGAACATTGAACTGACAGCTTATAGAAAACTACTGTTAAACTTTGTTTATTATAATTTTCTTTTTGATATACCTTGACCGAAACAATGTGATTAAATCGAGCCGGTGCAAGTGCCCACGGGGAGCTTCCAAATGTAGCCATGATGCAGCTCTGTTCATCTACGGAAATTATAACTTGCGTCGGACTGATGTTGTCTGTTCATGGAAAAAAGGAATGCACCCGATATTTCTCGGAAATCTATCGCTGAAATGTTTCCTCCAACGTAACAAAGGTAGGATATACAGCCTTACTCCAACAACCAAATCAAGGAGGTCGAGAACTGCGAGAAGCGCTGCATTCATGCAGAACTCCAAGCGTATGGAAAGTTCACTGGCCAGGATTGTCTCTCTGATCTGCAGTCAAAGAACTGATTTGATTTACAATTTCCCTATCTTAAATTTTCATCTGATAAACTCTAGTTGTTCAGTAGCAGTTGATAGAGTGAGAAATTCTTCGGGAAAATTATTTCTTCCTTTGTTGAGACAGGAAGATCCCCCAGTTGTTTTGGCTCAGGGCTTAACAGCCAACGTGGGGCGATTGACTGCAATCGATTTTGGCTCCTCCTTCAATGCCAATAGGGTTACCCCATCCCTTATTAAGCGTCTCTTGGGGGAATATGACATTTCACATGTCAAAGCTGTGGCATGGGGAAATAAATGAAAAAAAAGGGGTGGGGTGGGGCTCTGAAAATTTGTGAGTATTTTCTTCTCTATTTTGCAATTCCAGCTGAAATATAATGTGTGCATGACAGTGTAAATATATGAAGGACTAGACCTTAATATCTTAAAATCCTAAAGTTCAGCATTTTCCCTCTCGACATGAATTCTACATTTTGCTATGGCCTTTGTTGCTCTTGCTTCACTTTCAGTGAATGCCTCCGGATTGTTTAGAAAAGGTGGTATATTCACTGAGACACCATCTGGTACAAGGTCCTGAATCAGAAAGCCTTTGCATGTCTGCTAGGACCAAATCCTCAGCAGTCAATTGATTTGACAATCCAGGTTGTTGCACAATTGTTTTATCAGATATTGAACCTGGCCTTATACTCCTGAGATGTAGGTAATTACCCCCCAATGACTGTAAACTAAAGAGTGCATTCCTCTATAACTTGGGTAAGTAAAATTTTGCTGGGGTGGCAATCTCAATGTCCTCAATGTCGTGCAAGACCCAAATTGATTAAATGATGATAAGGCAGACAGTTTGTCCTTATCCCTAGAAGGGACTGATGTCATGAGGTCAGTAAATTGAATGGATAACATGGATGATTGGGGTAACAATATTTGCAACTGTGGATACACTACAGCTAAATAATTTAGCGAGATGAAGATTTCTGTAATTTTGTCTGACTTTCATAAATGTAAAAAAATATTTGGTCTTCGAATCTGATTGATTCGACTCTCCAGCCAGCAAAGTATAATTGATTTGATCTTTGAACCTTTCTGTATAACTGACAACAATGTTGAAGACATCTCTAGTCTTCATCCAGTGTAAAAACTGTCTAAAGATTTTTTTAGGCATGCAATCTTTTTTGTCAACTCCGTTATTTCCCTCTTTGCTTGTTTTAGCTCTGCTTCTAAACTGAAAATTCCTATGTGCTTGATTCAGATCTCTCAGGCACTCGGTGTTGGGATTGAGCTAATTCTCCCTTGCAGCCTCTATAACTTCTTGCACACATACTATACATTCTCCTTCCTGGCTGGCTCATTTCTTTCTCTTTTGTTCTTTTCTCTTCATTATTCACTTAAAAGAAAGGGACTTTTAAAGTCAAAATAGGAGAACCAGTGATAACCAAACAAAACAGATAAAAACACCGAGTTGAACGTGACGTTATTATTACAAATATATGCAATGCGAGCAACATGGCCACCGCCATTCAACGATCGATCGTGCAAACGTACCGTACTTTCGGTCTCACTGCATTCTTCAATTTGAAAAAAGTATATGACAACGAAGTCCTTACTGACCTCTATAGACGAATCCACTTTGTACTCATCCGCTTTTTTCCCTACTAGGGAAACTAAAGATCTGTACGTATCGCTTTCGGATCGATGGTTGCAGTCGGGCGCAAAGCACTGGACCATTACAATCGTTTTAACCGCGTTTTCTTTCAGTTTTAAAACTACAGGGCTTCTACTGTTAACAAAAACATAAATAAACCTTATTGTAACTCTCCTTTTGCTTTTCTAAACGATAATTACCCACTTGACCTCTTCTACACAAAGGTTACAAGAGGGACGCATTCTTTGTTTAGAACTGAATTTTTTAGCGCCATGGCAACGTGACGTCACACTTTAGGACTCTATTAGGAGACGTTTTGAAGGGAACTGTGAACCCACAATGCTCAGTTATTTATTATCTGTTTTACCCAAGCGAGCGTGAGACCCCGGGGGGTGGGGGGGTACTCCCTTATATGGGCTATATAGGTATGTGCGGCCCCAAAGGGTATGGTTTTTCAGCCGTTTTAGTCATAAATAGGGTATCAATTTTGGCTGATTTTGGTCATAAATAGGGTATGGTTTTTGTACTCTAGCCTCAATATGGGTATGTTTTTAAGAAACCAAAAGAAAATTAACAAAAGCCCTTCACAAATTATATTTACGGTAATTTAACTTTAGTCTGAGCTAGGGATCCAATTATAACGCACGTCTGAAACAGGATTTTGATGTAAGGTTCAGGTCATAAATAGCGTTTCGAATTTTTGGTCAGGTCATAAATAGGGTAGGGAATATCGCAGATTTTGGTCATAAATAGGGAAAGGGTTTTGGGAAGCGGGCCGCACACCCCCACCCAATTTTTCTGGGAGTGCCCCCCCCTCCCCCCCCGGGGCGTGAGATAAGAGAGAGAGAGAGAGGAGATATTCATTGATTAAATTTGCAGGAGAACGGCTGTCGGGATCTAGGGGAAGGCCAAATCTTAAAAAGAATGATACGCATTTGACCTGGAAATTATCAGATGATATTTTTTATCGTTTTGAGTTTTGATTGTCGCGGTGCTGTTTTGAGTGAGATGCTGTTTATAGCTCTCTCCCTGTTTTCATCTTTGTGCTGCACTGAAGTTGATAAGATCTTGTAAAGAAAATCTATTAACCAGACGCTGAAAGCACGAACCTGAGAGGCATAAACTGATCCTTGTCGACCTTATTAAAGCACTTATCCACAAATGGCTCACAGACACTATTTTGCATTTGTTGATTCCTTTTTTGTCTGTAAGTATACCATATACATGATTAGTATAAATTTACCGTAGTCTATTGTGAATCCGTGAATTTGATTGGCTATATTACCGTTTCTATCTGCTGATGAAAACAGTTACGCATCAGTACACATCGCGCATCACGTTTGAACCTGATGTAACATAATAAAACAGTTCTTTTCTACGCGTTACTTAACATTTTTTTACTTTTTATGCAATAACACTACGCTAAATTTATACTAAAAAAGTTAGACTACTCGCCCTCGTTTTCTACGAGCGATAGTCAACTCGGCTACGCCTCGTTGACTATCTGCTCGTAGAAAACTCGGGCTCGTAGTCTAATTGTTAAGTGGAAACATCACAGTGGTGAATGTTTGCTAATTGATGACTTGGTTATAATGTATGGCTATAATCCTCAAGATCTTAAAATGCATATCTTTAATTATTGCTTCCTTCTTGGCAGGAGACACATCTTCCAGCAAGGGATCGAATTTAAACTCCCATGCTTTGTGTACTTTCTTGGAATTTGTTAAAGACAATTTAAGGTGGCCGAACACAGTTTTCAAGTGCCTATGCCTAATTCACCATAACTTTTAAACTATTTATGCTTTGGCGCCCATTTTTTGCGAGAGTCAAGGTTAACCACAGAAATATTTATTCTCGCATTTTGACTAGGGTATGTGCTGTTGCCATGGCAATGGGGCTGGTTAAAAACAAGCGTTAAATAATGGTTTTTGTTTATTTAAAAAAAATCCAGTCGTTAGATTGTTTTCATATTTTGCACACTAAGAATTGACATTAAATCCCTTCTGTCAACATGGTTTTAATAAAATTTTGACATAGGCGATTTTCGTAATTCGCCGTTAATCGTTTTCTGTATTATTAAAAATTCCCCATGTCAAAACTCAGATTTTTTTGATAGATCATTCACATGGTCTCTGATCTATTTCTCTGCCAAATTTCTTGAAATTCTAACGACTGGATCGTTAGCAACTGGCATGGACATTGGCATGTTTGCTAGAGCAATCGGTCTCAATTTTTCAAGCAACTGCGCATGCGTTGCATTTAACTGGGTTCTTTCGCCAACAAACAAAAGCTGAAAATTGCTGGGTTCTTTGCATCGTTACCTTTTCTAACATATCTTTGTAATAAAAGATTAAAGCCATCAATACACCGCGTTCAATTATAGAGAAAAATAACACAGATAGTGCGGGTGTTGAGTAAATAATGATCGCTCTATTGACGGCATGTTTGTTTTTTGAAATCCTTGTGCACATAGCAAAAGCACGCGCGAAAACTGTGTTCGGCCACCTTAAGCGAGTCAGATCTTTATTCCCATACACACTGCTACTAAAATATACAAAGGTCTTATCGAGTCACATTTTGATTACTGCAGTGTTGTTTGGGATCGATGGCTGGTTTGTCTCAACAGCTGAGTGAGAAACTTCAAAAACTACAGAATCGTACTGCCAGAGCCTGAGTTACTAAATCAAGTTATGAACTCGCTTAATGATTTACGAAAACTAAAAGTTAATTTAATTTCACAACTGTTCTGTTAACTTGTGTGTTGTGTGTTGCGTGTAATAACTTCCTCCACCGTTCACCTATGTGATAATTCATATACTCACTTGCATTCTCCACCATCTACGGATATACGAATTTGCAAAGTGATCAGCTCCCAGTTGGCTAGACTTGCCACAAGTCGGCCTCATGAATTTCAGGGTAGAATATGTTAGGTCGCGAAGCGGGCGAGCGAGCGACGAAGTCGCGAGAGGTCGTCAGGTACTGAATCAAGACGAAGGACTCTTCAGAAAGTCTACCAGTTGGCTTGATAGCTCAGTTGACAGAGCACTGCACCGGTATCACAGAGATCATGATTCGAGTCCCGTTCAAGCCCGATTTTTTTTCAGGCTTTAATTTCACACTGAGCTGCTTAAGTTGTGTACATAACCGCGATGATCCATCATGTCTTCATTCTCTGCAGTTCAAATATACGGTCTCTCATATATTCCCTTGTAAAAGAAACTATGCTGTTTCACCCTTTTGTACAAGTTTTGTTTGACTCGATAGCTTTTCCGCAGAGTTCCTTGACTGCAGTTGTGATATTTTTCCTATTTTAACGCCTATTGAATCCAACAGTTCTAGTTGGTATCGAACAGTTTTTTGTTATACAGTTTGTTATCAGACAGTTCAATAAGCCAATCACATTCAAAGTTGCAGGTTTAATAATCAGCCAATCACATTCAAAGTGGTAGTTTAAATCAACTAATTTCAATTTCAGGGCGACAATTTACGTCTTCTTTTTCAGTATTTTAATGCAAACTTTTCCTTTCTTCCATAAGTTGGCTATACTTCTTTTCTCGGAAGTTGTGAATTTTTTATTAATTGGTAATGATTCTATCGGACGGCGGCACGCGATTTTGCTATACTAATTACTTGTGTGATTACAGACCGAATAGCCCTTTTCACGGTTAGCTTTTCTCATTTGCATTACAATGTAATTCAACGTGGATGCGAGGCAATTTCGGGCTAAAACTGCAAAATAGCCCGAAATTGCCTCGCATAGATGCTAGATTTCATTGTAATGCAAATGAGAAGGGTTAACCGTGAAAAGGGCTATTGAACTCCACTCAGTCCTATTACCATTACTAACCAAAATGCTGTTCTATAATATGACTCGAAAGAAACCCTGGTGTTGTTTCGTTTTGGTTGAATGCCCCTATATTCTAATTATTTTACTGATTAGATCTGCTGCCTCGTTCCTCACTCAATGCGGCAGCAATAAATTGACCTGCTCTCAACCAATTACAATAAAGTAATTTCCACAGGCATGTAATAAAATATAGTGACATCCCGCCTTACGTTCAACTTGTTAATACAGTAGCCTCGTTATCACGGCCACGTTTTCTTGTCCCGTCGAAACGCCCTTAATTTTCCTTATGGTGGCTCGATGGCTGAAAAATGACGACGTTCATTAAGAACACAATTTTCATAAGATAATATTTATAGCTCCTGAACACTTGTAAAAAAGCATTTTGAAACGATCTTGCTGAATTTGCCACTAGATGAGAGTAAAATTCAAGGAAAGTACACAGTAGTATATTTTATTCGCGTAGCTGAACGGCCATAGCAACTTTTTTTACAGTCAGAAAGTGACCACAAACATAGGTCAGTTTCAGCAATTACGAACGATACTTAGTTGTTAAGACATGCACAACACATGCCTGTACATTCGGGAAACTGCACTGCTGTGAATAAACGTTCTTCTACTAATTTTACACCACGATAAACAACAGACATCTTCAATGACATTAGCCCTTTTTATTTTTACTAGGGCTTTCTTGCTAGCTAACAGTAGAAACTTGTACTTTGTGCCTGCAAAATCGTATATGAGCAAGCTATCAATACAGAAAAACTATATCGAGTACAAGTCAGGTAAAGGTTCTGTTAAAACCAAGTGGAAAAAGTGTCAGTCAAGATCCTTTGTTACCAGGAAGCCTTAACCAACTTTCTTTCCCGCAAGCCCACTCTCCCCTCCCCCCAAACAAAAGGAAACTAGATTGTCACGTGTTTTAACAGCTGATATCCTGTTTCTAAAAATTCGATTACTCGATAAATAAATAAATATCTAACAAAATATTAAATAAGGCCTAGTCAAATCTCAACTCAGAGAGATAAGCAGCTATTAATCAAATTTTTAAATACTAGAATTCTGACTAAATTTCCTTCATATAAAGATTTCCAACTATTTCTCTATACATGTATGTTATAGTACTTAACTTCACGCTTTGTCAAAATCATTTGGAAATTGAATTGCTATTTTAGATTTGTAGCTTTCTGCACTCGTCCATAAGTTTACAGTACAATTTTGGAATTTGATAGCCACATTGTGTCCACTTTCTTTTCTGGAGTTTTCTTGGAATTTGAATTGTCCAGAAATGTTTTAGAATCGACCTCCGAAACGTGGCTAAGAAATGAGTGAATGTTAGCATTATGTGGACAATCTACATTGCACACCAATGGTTTAAGGGCCCTAGTCAGCCTCCGCCATTTTCGATGACATCGAAATTATTGATATAGCATGATGAAGCGAATTCTTATTGTTTTACTGTACGCTGTGTTCCTGAAGGTATGTTTAATTATCTTGAGTAGTTCTACAGTGATTTTTCTTTGTTTCGACAGGCTCCAAATAAAATATAATAGCCAAATTCTCGTATGTAAACAAAAACAATGGTAAGGCTGACTAGGGCCTTTTAAAATACTTTATGATAGCTCAACCAATCAGATTGAAGACCAACCATTTATTTAGTATACTACTAAAATTATACTATTTATAATTTTTTAATAAATAAATAAAAATTCTTAACAGTTCAAATTTGAAAATTAAAACCGTTATTATTTTGTACTTACAAAGACTGCCAGGTATTGAATCCAAGCTAAAATGCATCTTATCAAAATTAATGTAATCTTGAAATGCACACAAACACACTGTACTGTAACACTTTAGATCTTGTACTAATTATGAGATTCCATTTCCCACAAATTATCAAATTCAAGATCCTTTTCTTCTCTTCCATTTCTTCCTTTTGCATCCTGTCTCTTTGTCTCCACCAATTCTTGAATTCGTTTTTTAGCATCGCCATATTCCTCCTTGCTAAAGTGGTGTTTCAGCATTGGTGCTCCACCCAAATATAAGGAGTCTGCAAAGCGAGCCAGCTTCAGGAGTGACCAGGTGAAACCATCTGTAGCATGACCAGCAAGTGCAATCATCTGTATTTCATTGATAAGTGCATCCTGTGGTCCTAAAAAACAGTACAATAATATTGACTGTTACATGCTTGTGATACTCAAATGAGTAACACTGAAAATTTACCATTCAACATTTCACTATTTCACCACATGGTAGGTAGGGTAAAGTCTGCATTCGGGCCAAGTGGCCCATCAGGCCGGAGCTTATCCCGGTTTCTGTAGCATGAAGCGACTGAGAGTATTTCTACTCCCCCCTGGATGGGATGCTAGTCCATCGCAGGGTTACCCCCAGCATTAAATTCGCCGGTACCCATTTATACAGCTGGGTGGAAAGAGGTACAGTGAGAGTAAAGTGCCTTGCCCAAGAACACAACACAATGTCCCCAGCGAGGGCTCGAACCCAGAGCGCTTGCTCCGGAGTCGAGTGTGCTAACCATGAGGCCACTGCACCCATATAGGAAAACAAAAATTTCAATGACAGCATTTTTTTTTTTAAACAGCTTTATTGACCATTACACATGTTACATACAACAAGATAAGTAACCACCTCCAACCATGCCAAGAAAGTGGAGTGGGATAGTCGGTAGTTTTCAATTAGTGTTGTAAAAGCAAAAGCAATGCAATTTCTTTGGCCAATCTCAAAGGACCCAAACAATATGGATAGTAAAGCAATCACGTAATAACATGTAGCTGACACACAGCATGGGAGAACAAGTGCAAGTGAGTTATGATTGCTTTTGGTTTTACTTCTGATGGGATCACAAAGCAGTGCAAGTTTTTTAAGCCAATTGTGTGATGTAATAGAACTTTATCACGCACTGCTGAAAAAAAAGATTTTGCCCGTCTCACCTCTCTTCCAGTGCGAGGCTGGACGGGCAAAAACAAAGCTTTTTGTTCTCCTGAGACTCAAAATGGCCGCCGTGTGATAAAGGTCTATTGGTGCAAAAACACTTATTTTTGGATACTCAAATGAAAACCACTCTATATCAGTGCTCAGCTGGTGAATGTTTAGGCCAAGCTGTTGGATTCAGTTCTTTGATTGCCAAGTGGCTTGGGCAAGTAACATGTCTTTCTTTCTTTTCTTTTTTTTTTTGGGGGGGGGGAGGGGGCAATGTTCAAATTAAAGGATGAAATTATTGTTAAATAACTAACCCTGACAGCAAGAAATGTTGTGGGGGATACTAAGAATACATGTAACTATTGGGCACAAACTTCACAGTTATAGCTTTCCTGAAGGGCAAGCTCAAAAACTGATTTTCTTTGCATGCTGTTTGAATACTCATTTTTAAATGACAGCAATTATGAGAGACAAAATTCTAAATTTTCAAAACAGCAGAAGCATGTAGACTTGAATCATGAATGAGAAACAATCTACCTCTCTCTGAGAATGTACATTGTTTACCTCTTTATGACTGATTAACAAAACCTAACAATAAAAAGTCACGATGTTTCAACGTCTTCGAGGTCATTTTCAAGTGCAAGTGAAAATTACAAAGTTAGCATAAACATGTTTTCAACAGTCAAAATAGTTTGAAGTGTCAGGCACAATAGAATGCACGGTAAAAAGCAGTTCAAAATGTCATGAACGGTAGAATGCAACAGTGTTTCAGCCAGAAAATTAGCATGTACCCGTTTTCTTGAACACGATGGAAGCCTTTGTTGTGAAGTGTTACTCATTCAGATCAAAAGTGCTCCAAATTTGCAACAATTTGAAAGGTCAACAAAAGCATTCAACACGAGTGTTCTGAATTTAACACAAACAAAAACTCAAAAAATTTCAAAAAGTCGAAGCAGAAACGAAAAGAGGTTGCTGATTTTGTAGTGATACTTCATGTATCACTACACTACACACGTGTACTTCATGTGTGGCTTCATAGCTCAGTTGGTAGGGCATTACACTGGTATTTCGCAGAGGTCATGGGTTTGAATCTCGTTGAAGCCCTGATTTTTTCAGGCTTCTTCTTTCCAATTGGTTAAATTGGAAATTATCTGCGATGATCATTCTTCACTTTCATCTACAACCACAGTTCAAATGTGAATTCATATATACTTCACATCAAAAAGTCAAAGCAGAAACGAAAAGAGGTTGCTGATTTTTTAGTGATACTTCATGTATCACTACACTACGCACACTTCATGTTTGGCTTCATAGCTCAGTTGGTAGAGCATCACACTGGTATTTCACGGAGGTCATGGGTTTGAATCCCGATGATCACATCAGAAACAATGTAATAATCATCTCCTTCCAGCAGGAGTGGGTAACTCATTTCAGGAATTTTCCCGCGGCAGTAACCCAGATGTGCTCTGCCTACTTTATTTCAATCTGAAAACCCTGAGTACATGAAGTAAATGTAGAATATTACGCACACAATATAATTGATATTGCAAGAAGTCATTCCTCTTCTTAAGGTTCTGCCTCAGACAGAGGGAAGATGTTTGAAAACACTGACAACATTGCGTGTAGCTTTATACACCTGTATATGGAGGAGTAGAGGCATGAAATGAGATCATTTTGTTATGATTTCCATAGTGGTTGACTCAGATTATTGACAAAAGTTACCTGAATTTAAAGTTGGGTACTTGAAACAGGTTCCCATTAATGTTGGTTTTTTTCCCAATAATCCAAGCTTTACAAGGCTGTCGAATGTAGCTGAAACACAGGAGGGCTTGTGGTAATTTGATCCTTTTAAAATCCATTCCTCAACACTTCTGGGTTTGTCAGGATGTTTATGAGTATGTTCCACCATCTGATTAAACATACAGTTATCCAGGAATGAGTCTGTTGGTGTGAAATCAATGATCTGGTGGTAAAAAAGAATACCAGTTACTTTATATAAACATAGGCACGCAAGGCGTGCAAGAGTTATTTTTTTGTGAACTGAAAGGTTTCACAGATAGCAGAATTAAATCGATGACATGTAAAATGTTTTACTAAACAAACTACAGTAACCTGACACGTCTCCTTATCTTATTTTCTAACAGGCAATTTGATTCGTTCTTTGATACAACCCACACTGTGATTGGTGTGAAATGCGCACATGCATAACTCCCCATCACCCACCGATCTCATAGCCCTGTCAACCCCAAGAGGAATTTTTGCTCAAAAATACTCAAGCCGTTTAGAGAACTTTTCGCATTTTATACGAGTCGTAAGTTTATTCTTTTTACAAAACAACACTACTTCACCGAAAATAGAAAGAAAGAGAAAAAAAAACTTTCTGATACATTGACAGTCTGATTTTGCACTTTAACTTGACGCCACACAGTCTTCAAAAAAATATCGAACTGAAATGAATGTCATAAAATAAAGCTATAAACTGCTACTGCAGAGACGTAAAAACAGTTTATAAATGAAAGCTTCTTTTTTGTTTAATATCCTGGAAACAATAGCTGACAATTTGTAAGCTCCAATTGAATTTATTCCCATATCAAAAATAGAAGTGTCAAGTTACCATTTATAACTAAAAGTAGCAAACATCTCGTGCGACCGATTTTCTCCGACACGAAAAACAAAAGTGTCAAGTTACCGTTTGTAACTAAAAATAGCAAGCATCTCGTGGGAACAGGTGCTGACGATTTGTTAGCTCTAATTGAATTTACTCCCTTGTGAAAAGCAAAAGTGTCAAATTACCGTTTGTAAGTGAAAAATAAAAATCTCTCTATATTTGCATGCAACAAGAACAAAACAATCGTTACCTGTACTTATTGTAAACGTTCGAACTATTTCAAATCAAATAGTCTCGTCTCCCCTAAAACACTTCCTAAGAACTAGAAGCAACGATGCGTGACGTCTAATTGAATTTACTCCTTGTGAAAAACAAAAATATCAAGTTACCTTTGTAACTAAAAATAACATCTCGTTCATTTGCATACAACTAGCTCACGCACTGTTTCAAACCTCAAGGCTCATCTCGTCCATAACTAAAATCCTCAACCTAACCCACCGAAAATGCCGAAGTAAACCCAATATATGAATACTTCCTCCTGTTTTATAGAAGAATAAATATGGCCGTTCTGAACTGTATCGGGATCAAATCTTCTCATACACCATTTACCTTTAAAACAAGAAATTTGATTGGCTGTTTATAGTAGACCCGATCTGATTGGTGTGACATACATACATCTCTCACTCACTCACTCAATCACTCACTCACTGATCCATTGACCCGTACACAACATGCTTGACGCACCGACTAAGAGGTATTTTTTTACAAAAAAATAACTCAATAAAATTGCATTTAACCCTTACCATTCAAAAATTTGAATTTGTATTATAATAAGACTAAGAAAATTACTTCCCTGTGATTGGCTGAAAACAGGAAAATTTATTGCTAATTTTTAATTTATACTACAGTAAATAAGAAATCACATACAGTGTATGTTCATAATTTTCTCGGTCGTACAGTTGTATAATAAAAGAGCAATCCTATGGAAGCTATTTACACTACCCTTGATATACATGTACAGGTACAGCAAGAAAATTCTTCAAAAAGTGACAGTGACAGTCAAGATGGACAGAATAAATCAATAAAAAAGTAGTAGTAGTCAAAGATAGCAGTACATGTATGCATTCATGAGTGTACATGTACATGTACTTGTTAAATTTGGTTTGCTTTGGTGGCATTCGAATGACAAAAAAGAAAAAAGAGGGAAACGATATTTCTTCACAGATTTCCTTAGAATTCGCCTTCACATTCAGAAAGGCAAACACATTTAAAAGGATCTTTAAACTACATGGCAAATGGTAACATTAAAATCATTTTTGTTACTTTTTTAGTAACAAAATTGTTGCAAAATCACTTTTAACGTCTCTGACAGCCTTCCTCTGGTTCAGCTAAAATACAGTCTAAATACCTTTTGCTCACGACCAGAAACTAATCATATATTGAATAGGCTTGCTGCTTCCATTTCGCAACAAAAAATGTAGGGGTAACCACGCGTTTTTTAAAGTTATTGATCCTTTTTGAAAACTTTTATGTTGCCCGTTTCGCTAGATTTTCAGCTGGAAGACGTTAACAGTTAGTGGCTAGCGATATGCTGCTATTCTGGTCTATCCTGGTTTAAGTACAGGTTCATTAAAATTGATTTGGTCACCATAGGAAAATTTTGCTTTAATTTCAGTCGTGTGCTTGGTGGTGTAGTTGATTGCGTCAATGTCAACCCCAGCGCTCGCGCGCTTAACCCTTTAATGCCCAAGAGTGACTCATAGATTTTACTCTGTCTAATGCCAGACGATTTTACTCGTCAAAGGGAGACCCCTTGGGCACTAAAGGGTTAACAAACTATCTCCTTTAACCCTTTAATGCCCAAGAGTGACTTATAGATTTTACTCTGTCTAACGCCAGACGATTTTACTCGTCAAAGGGAGACCCCTTGGGCACTAAAGGGTTAAACTATGGCTTGCGTGATGCGCAGAATGTGTGCGCACTAACAAAAGTAGGCACCGTCCTTAACTTCATTTCAAGGGCTTAGAAAGGAGGTGCATTGTTCAAAAGTAGGTATGTGAAAGGGGTACGTTTTCTCAATAAAAGGTATAAAAAAGGGGTACCTTTTCAGCCAAAATGGTATATAAAAGGATAAGGAGTTGGATCTCGGGCGGAGCCTACCCATATTAAACTTTGTTAAGTACCCCACCCCCTCACTCCCCCGGGGTCTTGACTGCAACTGCATCACACAGCTACACAGCCGAGTAATGACTGGCACACATGAACTCACTAACAGCATCGCGCTGTCACATTAAAGTATATCAAGATGCAGCCAACCAACCTCCAAAGTGAGTGTATTAAAGATGAAACAACAACAACATGATATTGCATGAAAGGAGAACTCATGGCCATTTGCCACTACTGAGCTACAAAACACCCATTTCTGTTGATAAAGGCCTAGGTTTGTTGCTGTTGAAGGCTAGCAAACAGAATACATGTCTTATATGCTTCTCAGGGAGTACAGAAAATTTTTAAAGTATAGTATTACATGTATTAAGAAAAGTTACATGTAAGAATGCTACATGGTACATGTGTACATGTACGTTTGTGAGATGCCATGTTGCTCAATTAAGTATGTAGTCAATTTTCTTGTTGTGTTTCTGCAATAAAAGCACTTCCCTGAGAAATATATATTTTCACTTCATGTGTGCCCCGTGGGCTGGGCAATTACCTGTCCCATATCTACTGTCCCAAACAAATCGAAAACAGCCTCATTTGTGCAGATTTTAGTAACTCCTTGCGCGTGTGGAATAATATATACCTATTTCCCGGACGGTAGGCACCAAGCTAGCTATACAAAATTAAAATTGTAAGATGTAGGTCTTGCTAAATCTTTCTCACCTCCAGTACCGTTGTCTTGTATTTAATGCCCAGGCACGATCTTCGTACTTCTCCAATGTTGATCTTGCCAAGGACGAACAAGTCAATAATGACAGCAGCAGTAACATTGCCGTACAATTGCGCGCTCGACTTTCTTCCTGGAACTTCGCCAGAAGTTTGGTTATGCCACAAAAGACACAACGCTTGAGAAATCTTCAGATTTCTCTCCTTGAAACACTCTGGCACGAATCGGTCTGACTGCAAAATTTCTTGTAGATTTTGTGCAATTTTCGGGGAATAATCGGCATCGCCGTCCGCCATGATTCCAAGCAAAGACCGCTATCGAAGAAGGTTGCTGCACGTTTCGCTGACCCCGGCGTTATATAATTTGTTGCTGGCCATAACTACGTCATTTGCATAGACCAAGTTATACAAGTTCAAGCCAATGTCGTGTGGGTGGTAAACTGGTTCAACCATGACAACAAAAACTTTTGCGCACATCGCCGCCATATTTGATAGAGCATTAAATTTGAACCCAGGTCCCCTATGGGCCCTTTTCCAGCTGGGGTCACGTGCCCACAATTTTCTAAAATAACATGGTACAAAATCCGCCATGCTGGAGGGCAAGCTAATTATTATTCCCGCACTCGGACATTAAAACAAAGGCCAGTCAAGCTTGACTGGCTAAGGTCTCTTTGTTTTAATGTCCAAGTGGAGGTGAACAGTACTTGGCTAATCACCTCCGAGCTAGCCAATCAGCGCGCGCGAAAAGTACTATTCACTTGTGTGGTATATACTAATTACCTCCACTTCGGTGAATAATTGTTAATTATGGGCTATAACTTAAAGAATGCCAGAAAGGGAGAGAGCATATCGAAAATACCAATCTGGCAAAGTTTAAGATCCCTAGCATTAAAGAATAAGCTTGTACGTCAGTTTGAATTTTTTGAAAATTTAGGGTACATGTATGATATGGAAATAGTTGCTGGAGAGTAGGCTTTGGTAGATTGTGCCCGAAAAAAAAGCATATTATGCTTTTAGCAGTGCTAATTTTTTTGGAAATTATGCCAAACTTATGCTACTTTCTGAAAATTATGCTCTCTGTCACCAAAATTATGCTAATTAGATTTTAAGGAAAATTAAGATCACCAGTAGCTTAACTCAATCAATTTTAACTTTTATTAAATCCATTTTGAAATCACTGGTGGTCCCTGTAATCTGATTGGCTCAAATTGGTGCAATTTATTCCCAAATTGCACCATTTTTTGCTCTAAATCACATCATTTTTCCAGCCAATGAGGAAGTTACACTTCAAACTTGCGGGCTGTCGCGGCGCTTTCATGAGCGCTTGCGCTACACTGTAGAACTTTCCAGTAACCAAAAATAGCGCGCGCGTACAACTTAATTTTAAGGTGATTCCCGAGTAAAAGAACCCGCCATAGATTTCCGATGAAACTTGGTATGGTGTCATTACAGTACAAGGAGATGTTAAAAACGTAATAAAAAGAGGGGGTCACCGTGCTTGTTTTCATGCCACGATGCTGACAAATATGGTTATTTAGGTGACTTTTGGTTATCTCAGTGCGCAACAAATAAGTTCGATCATTTTTCAATGCGGCGTGTTATATCACACAGAGTTTGACTTTCTTTGATTGCTTATTCATCTACGTCCCAGAAAAAATGGCTTCAAATACCCTGCATTATTAACTGATATTTTTATCCTTTAAAGCAAACATAATTTGGACTTGCTCTATTGCGCCCGTTACGTCTCTATCTGTAGCATTTATTTCATTTGCCAAAAAAGTAGCCATAGATTTCTGCCAAATTTTTTCTCAGTTATTGCGGATATTGTTCTCATTGAATTTATAAAATAAAAAGTGGGGGTCACCGGGCTCGTTTAAGAGAAAAAGAGCTTTTATCTCGCTATCGAACTTAGTTTGAGGGAAATCTCTCATGTTTTGTACGCGCGCGCGCTCATGTGTCACGGGAATCACCTTAAGTCGTGCGCTGCTCTATTGCGTATTTTGATGTAAAAGCGTTTCCGGTTCTGCTTTTTATTTAAAAACAAGCTCAGTACTGCATCAATAAAATATTTGAATCGACCAAGTCCTGTATTTGGGCGATTTCAAAATGGATGTAATAACACTTGCGGGCTGTCGCGGCGCTCTCGTGAGCGCTTGCGATACAGTAGAACTTTCTAGTAACCAAAAATAGCCCGCGCGAGCAACTTGATTAAAGGTCGCGCGCTGCTCTATTGCGTATTGAAGTAAAAGCGTTTCCGGTTCCGCTTTTTATTTAAAAACCGCCTCAGTTCTGCATCAATAAAATATTTGAATTGGCCAAGTCCTGTATTTGGGCGATTTCAAAATGAATTTAATAAAGTAGTAATTGAACTGAGTGGAGTGCAATTTTGGTCTGAAATCGTACTTGTGATTTCAAATCGAACTCGCGCTGCGCGCTCGTTCGACTTTGAAATCACGCGTATGATTTCAGACCAAATTGCACTCCACTCAGTTCAATTACCATTATTAATGACCATTCATAGAGTCCACCTTCCAGTCTTACAGTCTTTAGATTGCAAATGTGCATGTGCGCACCTCAAAAAGCCAAATGATTAACAAATGATATCAAAATCAACCATTTTTGGATTCTAGATCCGGGTCAGAAAGTTATAGCCCGCATACTTGTTTTAGACGCCATCCAGGCAAAACCCTCAGTTCAGTATATATAAAAACAGCTATGCATGTTGTTAATCTCTGTATTATCGGTTATTGTACAGAAACATTACACAAGCTTGTAAATAGTCCACGAGAGCATGCTTTTGTGAATCGTTGAACGATGAGTTAAAAATAGAGAATACCAGAGCTTGAGAATACTCGTTCAGCGGTGAGGACAACGCCATATTTGATCAGTGAGGCCTGTTCGGAGGGGCCGAGCCATATACATGGTGGCCTGACGAGAGTCTCAATCTCTCAGATATCTGACCACAGGGTCACCAGGAGTCTGCTGGGCCATATTTGACCATGGGCATTAGCACAGACCTCATTATTTTCCAAAACCAATACAGAAATATAATACAAAGTGAATTATTCTAGAACTATGATGGTTTTTTTTTGTTTTTCAAAAGCTCGGATTATGCTAGCAGTGCTAAACTGAAATAAAAGCTTAAAATATTGCTCGTTTTGCTAAATTATGCTTAAAATTATGCTAGCACAATCTACCAAAGCCTACTGGTGAGCAACCTGGAAGGGGTTGCTCTCCAGCAACTAACTTTTTCCACTACAAATCTCCTTAATTTTTTTGAAATTCAAATTGTCATAAAATCTCATTCTTTAATGCCAGGGGCTTCAAACTTGGCCATTTGATGTTTTCGACGTGCTTTTTCCATTTCTGGCATTCTTAAAGTTGCAGCCCATAATTTTATGAAAAGTAGGTCACGTGACCGCTTAGCTGCAAAGGGCGTATTGATATCTTTAGCGATGATGTTGTGTGAACTTCTCTCCGCTTTTATTTTCAACTTAATTCATACATTCTAATTTGACTTTTTACAAGACCGAAGAGTGCTAACACAAACATCTATCCATCGACGATTGTTCGTAAGCGGTTAAACGATAAGCTACTCGTCCTAAACACTTCAAACTCTGTAAAAAACGGTAACCTCTAAACGGCACAAAATTCTCTAAAAGCGCAACAACTGCTCTCCCGAACTGTCTGAAACTTAAAATTCAAAATGTTTCTGTGCGCGCGCGCTATTCGCGCGTCACGCCATTTCGGAAGTGTCTTCTTAAGGTTATTCCTCACAATTGCACTGCGCATCCTTTCTGCGCATAATTTATGACGTCATTTAGCGCGCTCTCGTGCACGTGCACACTAATAACATGGCGGATTTGCCTTGATATTGAGCTCTTTCAGTTGAAAAATGGCTATAGCTCACCAACGAGCATGGGCACCCCAATTTTTTTTCCAGTCATTGTGATCACCTTATCATAAACTTTAATTGAGGAAAGACTGATCTGATTTCTATTGCTGAAAATTGAATAAATAGCGAAAATAGCAAGTAAACTGTGGTCTTTTCTATTTTGCCCTATGGTAACCATGTCAAGAAATTTGGTTGAAATTTTAATCAAGGATTCAGCTTTTTGTCTAAATCAAACTTACAACGCATTGACTCCAGTTTAATGCGTGTTCTCATGATTCTCGGTCACAAAAATTTACAATTATTACTGGGAATGCGTTCTTGTAATAAGCGTTAAATAATGCCAAAATGGGTCATTTTCAATGCCCCAGTGCTCCTTAATGAGTATGGGCACCCCCCTTTTTTATTTCAAAATTGAAGTTCTTATATGATAAATATTCAGTGGGCAAAGTTTGAACGAAAATCTATTGTCAGTTTTATTTCAGGGGAATTACCTTAACAACGGTAGTATTTACGTGGCCAAGTATTCTTGATATAGACGGTCACTGATTAAAAAATCCCTTCGTTAACTTCTCAGTTTCCAACAAACATCAAAACTCAGTGCTAATTTTTTGAAACGGAAAATCGATCAAATCTTATCTTTATTTTAATGATTGGTAGTTTTTTCAAATTTCAGATTTTCAACTTTTTTCAAGAGCTTCCAAGAGAACCCAGTTTCTTTAAACTTTCTTCAAGTCATACAGTGTGCGACTGTCTTTACACTTGATCAGATGTGTCAAAATAATATTACAGTACTGGCGTTCAGTAGTTTATAAACGTACGCGGTCACTTTCTGGGCAATCTGACTGCAAAGATATCGTCTCAGCCGGATGAATCTCCAAAATCTCAGCATTAACATTACTAATAATATACGGTCTTCGCAAAGGAGAATTGAGATCCTTTGAGCTGGAAAGTTAAGTGGGGAAGAAACTGAGTCATTAATGTGTCAGTTGTCACAGGCAACAAACGAAAGTACCCATTTTTCCTCAGAATCAGCTTCTTATAACACTTAACTGAATGTATTGCTATAACTTTTGACACCTTGTTTCCGTAATATCTTTTAGAGAGGACATATTGAGGAACTTTGGCCACTTGAACAAAGGAAAAACCCACCTTAATGCTGAAACAATTACAGTTAGTCAATTTCCTGACATACGTTTAAAATGAAACTTCTATTCCGGCGCTTTCTACGGAGTAGAAACTAGCTAAGAAAAGATTTTTTTTCGGAAAGAACCACACGGATTGAACTTAATGAAACTATAAATTATAACGGGTAAACTTTTTATAATTATTTCTTAACCTGCAGAAGAAAGAGGCATAGACTAAAATTGCAATACTCATGGCATACAGCGAGTACAACGGAAAAGGCGCTGTGTAAATATAATTAGCCATAGCTTGTTTTTGTTTAAGCCGAGGTGGGGTAGTCTTCAATTTCCTGTGTTGAAAGAAAATAAGGCAGGAAAGCGGAAGGGCTTTTCAATCTTTAAACCGGATGAAATTAATGAAAAAAGCCACCTAAAGTATATCGTACAAGATATCATTTGAGTGACAAGCGCTGAATAAAGACCGAAAAAAACAGTTTAAAGATCTCAAGGATAAAATCTTTTTTACCAAAAAAATTCCCTGTATTGTTGAGCAAAGTGTGTTCTCAATTTCAGGAAAAGACCGATTCAATTTTCTTTCCATTGATAATTATTTTAATTCAATTGTGAAAGGGTTTCTTTTAGTTTCAGGGACAATTTTCAATTAGCACTAATTGGCCTGTCTGTCATGTTATGTATTGAAAATGACCACCAGTAGAAACTGACTCCTTGAAGATTTTATTGTCTGTGCGTCACTGGAAATGTTATTTCCCTTTCAAGGGAGTCTGCATTTTTGTTAAGGTAGTTGCCACGATTTCAGCTGCAAATTAACATTGAAAAAACAAAGAGATTTCGAAGACCTAAAAGCTATTTTGACTTATGAAAAACTTATTTTAAATCCAGATGGTTGTTACTGGTTGTTTGCTCCCGGCCGAATTCGAAGCACAGTCAGTAATTTTCCATATTTCGAGAGCCACTTTCTCATACTGCGGCGCCATCTGGCAACCCAGACCACTTAGCTTAGTCGGCGGTACGATTAACGGGCTTCTATTGAACAAGCAAACATATCATTGCTAGCGGATTCAGCTAAGTAATAAATGGGCTCATTAAGAAGAACAGTGGTATAAAAACCGGACTAATTTTCAAATTAGCTCGTAAGGCAAGTAGTCGGTTTGACAGTCGATGTGTGTTGGGCTGAAAAGTTGAATAAGTGGCACTTTTCGTCGAAAAATGGCCAATAAACCTCTTTTTGTGGCCATCATAGTCGTGTATTTGGCACAAGCTTTACACGTGAGTGGAACAGTTTACAGTTTAGCTGAATTTTTCTTGAAATTTCCTGAGAGGAATTTAGGTTTTCAATTCAAAAGTGATCGCAGAAGACTTTAAACTTTCCCTACCGGAGTAGGACAATAAGGTTTTTTTCCCGGAAGAATTGACGCAATATAACTTAGAAACTTAAGATCTTTTGGTGGATCGAGAGAAAGCTTCGTAATCTAGTTTACTTGATACTACAAAGAAATCAAAGAGCTAAAATATGGTAATATCAACTGAACAAATAATACTCGACGAACAACAGAATCTGCGAAATCAATGACACGATTCCTGTAGTGAAATTAATTGAATCGGTTTAACTTGTTTCAGTTGTTAGAGCATACAACTAAATACTGAAAGCTTTGATCTAAGAACTCTTATATGGTCGGGTTCTAAATATCAGTGTTATATATTGAAATCCTAAGGGAAAGACAGCGACATTCAAAGTGCAAGTAAAGAATGATGGAGGAGTATTCAGTGAGGTGGTAAAGATTAACCTTAGAAAAAGAACAGAAAAATTTGCCGTCCCATCTCAAGATGGCTTTCAGGCTGCAGAAATTATCCACGATTTCAGTAAGGTAACTGCCGCAGCTTCCAGGTACACTTCCCGTGTTCCCATACTTGAAGTAGGAATTATCTATCAATTTGCCAACAAACCGCTGTCCAGATTTCGTCTGGCCTACAGAAGGCTAAGTTTTCCGGGAAAAGTCCAGGAAAGCACTGAGGAAAGCCAGACAAAATGATATGTTTTCTTCATTTCTTCAGCCATACGTTTACTGCACCAACTAACCAATTATATATAGCTATATATCTCTCCACTTTCAGTAACCTTTTTTCATCAAGGAACAGTGCTTAAAATGAATATTATTCTATTTAGGCTAACCGGAATGCTATTCAGGGTAACCAGAATCAGCTATTCAGGCTAACCGGAATCAGCTGTTCAGGCTAACCGAAATGCTATTCATGTTAACCGGAATGGTATTTATGCTAACCAGAATGCTATTCATGCTAACCAGAATGCTATTCAGGCCAACTGGAATGCTATTCATGCTAACTAGAATGCTATTCATGCTAACCAGAATACTATTCATGCTAACCAGAATGCTATTCAGGCCAACTGGAATGCTATTCATGCTAACTAGAATGCTATTCATGCTAACCAGAATACTATTTATGCTAACCAGAATGCTATTCATGCTAACCAGAATGCTATTCAGGCCAACTGGAATGCTATTCATGCTAACTAGAATACTATTCAGGCTAGCTGGAATGCTATCCAGGCTAACTGGAGTGCTATTCATGTTATCCCCGAGTGATATTCATGTTAACCCTAGTGCTATTCATGTTAACCAGAAATATGCTATTCGGGCTCACTGGAATGCTATTCATGCAAACCAGAATGCTATTCATGCTACCCAGAATGCTATTCATGCTAACTGGAGTGCTATTCATGTTAACCCCGAATGATGTTCATGTTAACCAGAAATATGCTATTCAGGCTAACAGGAATGCTATTCATGCAAACCAGAATGCTATTCAGGCTAACAGGAATGCTATTCATGCAAACCAGAATGCTATTCAGGCTAACAAAAATGCTATTCTGGCTAACCAGAATGCTATTCAGGATAACTGGAATGCTATTCATATCAACCTCAATGCTATTCGTGTTAACACAATCCTATTCATGTTAACTGGAATGCTATTCAGGCTAACTGGAATGCTATTTATGCTAACCAGAATGGTATTCATGCTAACTAGAGTGGTGTTCAGGCTAACTGGAATGCTATTCAGGTTAACCAGAATCAGCTATGCTCGTTAACTGGAATGCTATTCATGCTTACTGGAATGCTATTCAGGCTAACTGAAATGCTATTTATGCTAACCAGAATCAGCTGTTCAGGCTAACCAGAATGCTATTCATGCTCATCAGAACGCTATTCAGGCTACCTGGAATCAGCTACTCAGGCTAACCGGAATGCTATTCAGGCTAACTGGAATGCTATTCAGGCTAGCCGGAATCAGCTATTCAGGCTAACTGGATTTGAGAACCAACTATGTCTATACGCCTTAAGTAGTCATGCTCTTTGTACCACTTGTGACATCATCAGTTTAAATGTCACTAGATATTCTTGATATGCATTAAGTTAAGCTAGGATAGATCTATCTGCACAACGGGTCTGTTTTTGATAACGGCAGCATTCTGACGTAGCAAATTTAAAAATGTTATCATTTTTGGTGCAAAAATGGTGGTAAAATGGCCCACTTTGTCCAAATTTTGGCTTATGCGCATGCCCCCTTTGCAGAGTTTGTAGATTTTTTGAAAAAAAATTTGCTTTTCCAGCAAAACTTAGGACCATTTAGCGTCATGGCAGCCTAAAAACTGATTTAACGGATTAAAAACGGCGTTTTTGTGAAAATTTGGTGGGATTAAGGCTATATGGCGTAGTACTCAGCAAAACATATTGAAAATCTTTGACTGCTGGTCATTTTGTCCATTTAAGCTCTTGACCCGCTGCGGGACACTTATACAATTATGGGGGGAGGGAATTAGCGATTTGGCAGATTAAGCCAATCATTGCATTGCATAAATCCAGCTAGGGCTTTTTAAGGTCAGCGCCAGACGCGATGCTGGAACTATACAGTGTACATTGATTGGTTTTCAAATCGGATTTAAAGATTTTCAACTGAATACCATCATCCATTCATTGAACCGTTTTGTTCTTTCAGGAATTGACGATGATCACTTTTCCGGAAAAGCAAGTGTGTTACTTGGCACAGCTCAGTGGCAATCTACCAGATCCATTACAGCTCTTTCTTGCCATTAAAAAGGTAAAACTAAACTTAAAAAAAAAAGGTTGAAAGGTCTTCACCGATTGTAAATAGATACTATAAAGTCAAAAAAGTGTCGTAAAGGCCTCAGTTGATGGATTTGTCAAATGAAGTGTTTGCTAGTATTTCTGTTGCATTCAGATCAACTGTTGCTGGTCCCATGGGCTAATTGACAATCTGACGGCACGCGCCTGCATTCCCGCATAGTCTACGAACGTACAGTAAACGTATTTCAGGTCATCGCTTCGAACCGACGACCGGAAATACGTCTGCTGTTCGCAGGCTAGAGCCTGCAAGGAATTATGGAAGCTGAATTCAAATTAACCAATAGATTCGATGTTGCCGTGCGTCTTTGGCGTCCATCTGTGATCTATTACTGAACAGACGCACGGCAACATGGGATCTATTTGTTTTATACAATATAGAAACAAACTACGACCCAAAAATGCTTTTATTTCTAAATCTTTCAACATAACGCGAAAGCCGCCCTTTGCCCGCTATGGCGAACACGAAAAAAGCCGTATGACGTAATCTATTATCTATACAAAATCAAGCAATATCATTGGTTAGCTGTGCGTAGCAAAGAATTGTGATATCGGTCTAGGAAAATCACGCCACTGTCAAAATTGACTCAAGCGTCACTCCTCGCAGAATGAAAACTTACAGCGAAAGCAGAATTGAACTGCGAAATCTACAAATCTCAAAGAAAATCCTAGAAAGGTCAAGTCAGTTTTTGTCAGCCTTGAAAATTGCAGGACTTGAAAAAATACTCTCGGAAAACTTGTGGTTGAGTCAACCCAGAGTCCATTTGACCGGCTCGAGTTTTGGATGAAAGGAGCGTTAGTGACGGCTTCTCGAACCTGTTCAATGCCTCGGCAAGACTTTTTTGTACTTTATCTTCTGCCCAGTCACGTAGAATGTTATCTAAATTCTCAAAACTTTCCGCCATTTTAAAACACAAAGGGAAAAAAATTTGTAATGATGACGTCAATCGTGCGTCTGTCCTCTAATGGATCATAGGCAAGAACCAAAACTTGGGTTACTATATAAACAAGTATCACGGCCAAAAGAGCGGCCAGCGAAGACCTGTATCAATGGACACCCTTGGGATATTCACTGGTGTCCGCTTAATACAGGGTATCTATTCTAAATAGGTTGTAATTAATTTTAAAATGTTAATCACTCACTTTCACAATAAACTGAGATTTTAGCTCGGAGAGGGGAGAGGACTAGCATCCCATCCAGGGGGGAGTAGAAATACTCCTAGTCACGTCATATTACAGAAACCATGATAAGCTTCGACCTGGTGGGCCACAATTGGCCCATATGCAGACTTTACCTTACGGAATTAAAAACTGTATAACCACAGCAACAAACCGATGAGAGTGCCGGATGTTTAGAAGACCTGGATCAGTAGAAATTTTAGAATACAAAATATAGACGGCACACTGATCCCTGATTTTTTGCCTTATGGTACTGTACTGTCTTTTTGAGCTAAACTAGGAACTTCAGTACATATATTACAACCAAGAATAGTAAAGATTGGCTTGGTCCCCTCCCCCACCCCCCCTTTTTTACAAACGTTACTTACATCCTTCTTTATATAGAAATTACATTTTCTGCAGGCAGCAGAACCTGGGAGGAACGATTCTAACATTGATAGAGTGAAAACTACAATGGAAGTCAAGGGATTGTATCAGTACTCCACCAGTCTTAGTGTGTCCATGCGAAAACAGTGCCAAAACTTCTCCATTTATCGCATCGAACCAGTTGAAGAAGTCATCTCCATCACAACAATCTCCAACGATGCTGGCAAGTGCAGATCAAGTGATTTTGTAAAAAAATAAATTCTTACTTGTGATCAAGCAATGGCACTGGTCAATGGATTAACCATAGAATCTTTGAAAAGTGAGGGCAGAGGGAGATTTAGTACCTGGAAGTGGGCAGGGCTCCATTCAGCTCTAAAGAGGTCAACTTCTAGAGGGGATCATTGGCATGGGAAGGACTTCAGGATGTAAAAAAGGCAGATAATATTTTTCCTTTCAATTTTGGAAGGGTATCTTTTTGTTTCACAACAATTTCTACTTAGCACAAATTGCTGTCTGTAAGTACATATATTTATAATGGGTTGAAAATGACCACAGGTAGAGAAAACCTTTGGCAACTAATGGATGCATATGCAAGCCCTATTTATCCCCCAAAACTTTCACATTTTTTGATGAGCGAGGAAGAAGCAAATTAAGATAACAGGCCTTGGTCAACTCCAGTAAGAGCAGAATTTAATTCTAGGGGGCATCACTAGATTAGAAGGAAGCTCCTTCAGAAATGCGGTAAGACTAGTGAGGTCATCTCTTCAGTTTAAAGACATAAAGAGTTCGATCTCACTTTACATGGCTCTTGTGTAAATGTTTAGTTGATTTTATCAACATAGGATTAAAGGTTAGACTGAACTAATCCCTGATAAAAGCCCTATTCCCAAGGTAATCACTCAAGACTCTCAGTTGTATTTAGTTCTAATTCATCATATATTTTCTGCTGGCAGGTGATTGGTCTAAACAGGTCATGTGACTAAATATGCCCCAGCTAAAACTGCTTGTGTTTCAATTAAAAATATTTGAAGGATAATGAAAATGATAGCCTCTAGAGACATAATCTGTTCACTACTCAAAACAAATAATGTCTGTGGACAAATATGAGAGCACATTATCATGTCAAATGGAAGGTGATGTTTAGGTATGGTACCCACTTCCACCATACATATAAAAAAAAATTAGTATTTCTACCCTTGTTTTCGCGGAGAAGGAGAAGGGTGTAAAGTTAATGAGCCTGGCAGTCCATGTGAGTAAATCTACAACACAGGATTGGCAATTTCCAAACCCTCCCGGCATTTCAGAAGCAGGGAAGATTTTGTTTGAAAACAATTTGAGCAGAATTACAGTAGAACAATACCCAATATAAACTACAATCTCCATTTGTGGTGAAAATGGTCAGATATCTGCCCACAGAAATCATCATTCTGTTCCAAGAAGTGAAGAGTTTTCCCAGAGCATAGCTGAAGAAAATTATTTCAAAAAATTTGAAAATTATTTCAGCTCAATTATCACAAGGTTCAGGATGATGATGTCCAAGAAACAATACCAGACCTTATTTTAGTGCCAAATTTGAAGGCTATAGTGTTTGTGTTGTCCTTGAAATATTTTTCGTAATTTACGCTATTTTAAAAATTGGAGAATACATGATTGTAGACCCGATTTTCTGAGTATGCACAGAGTATTCATTTTGTATTCTCAACCAATCAGATTTGCCAGATTTGACGGGGAAGTCTGTGAATTGTAGGCTTGATTTCCACCGCTCTCTCGTGTCTGGTCTACCCTCCCCGAGTGCATTTGGGGGAGGAGCGCAGGCTCATTTCCTGAAAAGCGGCTGGTAATCGAGCCTAGTGAATTCCAGACTTCGGTGTTGGACCAAGCCAGAGCTCTCGATCCCTGCCACGGGCCAGAAGGATCGTGGGCTCTGGGGACGAGAATGGTGACCTACTGTTTAGACCAGTCATGTATGAGCTAAAATATTTGATGGATTATAAAGGCAATTAACTCTCTCACCCTTAACAAGGCTGTTGCCTAACAATATTTCAAGGAGCCCAGAAGGGCAAAAGCCAAAACGTTAGGAGCCCAACAAGTAATGTTTTGGGAGCTGCTGCAAAAATTTAGGTGCCCAAAGGACTTTCTTGGGAGCCCCAGGCTGCTGGGCTCCTGTTAGGCAGCAGCCTTGCTTAATGTTTTCTTGTTCTACTTCATTTCAGGGGATGAGCCAGACTACTCAACATATCGCAATCGTCGAGGTCCTTGCTCTGGTTCAGTTTGTAATACTGAGGAGCACTGTTATCCAAAATTTTGTTCGACCAAAATATGCATGGTATGCAAAGAAGTGAAAGTCTGCCAAGAAATCGGCTGCTAGATATTGCTTGTTTTGCAGTGCTGACTTTGGAGGCTGAGGGTTATCATTCATCAGTTGTCTAGTTTTAATATTAAACCTAAAATACGTAGTTAAATCAATAAAAAAACTTGTTTCAATCAAAGCAAATATCGTTAGTAGTTTATCGTGATTTATATTTCAAAACTAAAAGTATTGACCAGGGTGAGAACTCCAAGTACAATTGTGTGGGGGTATGCCTAGTGTTCTAGTATAAAATGCTGCTTTCATGAAGCCTGAATGACTGTTTTCTCTCAATGCTTTAAAATGCTGTTTTAGGCTACCTGGAGTGCACTTAAAGCTCTGCGAAGTTTTTATTTGTTTGGGAACTTGAGTCTGGTTCTTAAATTTGGCCACTGTCACAAAAATCTTAGGTCTAATTGCCTTTACAAAAATTATAGCTGACCTTTTTTCCGATTCCCAAAACATTTTTTATCAATCCAAAAACAACAGGAATTAAATTTTTCATAGCCTACAATGCAGGCATATTTTGGCAAGCAAGCTAAGGCATTTAAATCAAACAAGCACAATCTTGGATTCAAAATTGGAAGAGGCTTACAAAACAGAGAGACAAAAAAGTGTCTTAGTTCCTAAGCCAACATGGTGGCAAATCTACTTGATCATGTGCAAATACCAATAACTTGTGACCACACAGAAAACACCCGCACTGTAAGATAAATATTTCATATTACAAATGTTTGAGGTGATGTAACGATGAAGGCATTAAAAGGGGAATGTAAGAGTACCTTCAATCAAGAACAACGAGGATTAATGGAAGGTATGTGATACATTATAACACAACAAAAGCAAGCGAGACAACCACAAATCAAAAGAAAATGACTGACAAATGGAAAGAAATCCAAAACAACAAAAATTGAAATTTGTGCCAACAAAATTTTGCTCTGACTGCATGCCTCAAAAAATATTACTGAACAATATATAATTGCCTTGAAGTTTAAGGGCCTGGAATATAAATTATTATGTTTAAATGAGGATATTGCTTTTTATTCTCATGTAAAGTTTCAAGTCTTGAATTCACTATTCACTATACATCCCCAAGCATTTCTCCGATATATATCCCAGATGAAACTCAAAATGATTTCTACAGCTTAGAGGGACAAATAAAAACAACATTGCATAATTTTCCACTTTTTACCAGCAGACTTATTTACAAAACTTATATATTACACTAATATAGACAAAAGAATAAGTATGTTTTTACATGTACCGGTAAGCGCTCAGTCATACCATAATGATTATAAAAACTAAAACGAAAAATATAGTTATATTACAAAGAAAATGTTGCGGATGCCTGGGCAAGACCTTGACGTCTGAAAGGAAAGAAAGAAAGTCAGTGCTTTTGTCTGGACAGGATCGGTGGGCCAGAAAAAAATATAGGGTTAAGCAACTTGATAAAAAATACTAGTGTTTACTTATTACTAAAATGATCCATGAAGCTCAATGCTAGGATATGGAATATGGCGATCATGACAATGGTTTCATATTGTCTCGCAAGCTTCATGCTCATGAGGTGGTTAGCATTTGTCAGAAGGAGCCAGTTGGAATGACTATCGAACAGTGGTTAATGGGTTTTTGCAAAATGAGCAAACCACTTGAAAGAGATGGTGCTTCCCATTACTGTGGAACCCAGTTAATGCAGTCACTAACTGGACACAAAAATCTGGCCATATTAACAGGGTTGCAGTATTAAAGGGGTTCTTTATTATAAGAAAATGACTGACTTAGGTCAAGCAAAATAGAATGGCTCCTAATATAGAGGTGGCCATATTAACAGGGAGGCTGTAAGGCAGGGTTTCACTGTACCATTTTTTCTTTAATAGCCACCAGGAGAGACTGACCTGAGCAAATGGTTAACGAAATTTGAAATACCATTCTAAACAGAAAAAAAGAAGATCTCTGGAGGGAGTCCATGATTTCTGAATGGCTTTTCTGGATGATTACTGAATATTAATAGATAGACTTTTTCTGAGTCATGATGTTCTATTTATGTGTATGCTTTAATTAATTTTCTAATGTTTATTCAAAGACAGCTATAGTCTAAATCCTCCCAAGCCTACATGTACATACTATTTAAATGCTTTGGCAAGTAAAAAAAAAGTGGATCAAATAGCTCAAAAATGGAACGTAGAACCTTTCAATGTCTCCTACATTTAATTCCCACATGACAAAAAGAGTTTCAACTGATCATGCAGAATTTTTTCCATTAAGAAAAATTACTTACGCCTCTTTCAAGAATATTTCAGCACTTATTCTGTCTACATCACCACCAGGGGGTTCTCGGTCAAATTTTTTTACACCCAGTGTTCCAAGACCTGTTGATAAGCATACCACCAAAACAGAAACATGACAATTTGATTATAGATTCAAGTCTCAAACATCTCAACAACTTACTGTAATTAATGGTGTAAAAAATAAACATGACATAAAATACGGAAGGAGCTGAAAGCTTGCATGGGAGGAACAGCTTGGGTACTGAGATGTCAAAGTAAAGAAACAGTAAAACTGTAATACATGTACGGTAAGTCACCTTGTTTGTACTGTTCGTACGTTATGAGATGGTGGTCAAAATTATACTGCTGGTAAATTTTTACTTTTGAAACTCTAAATGTATAAATTATAAAGAAACTGTAAAACTGTAATATATGTACGGTAACTCACCTTGTTTGTACTGTTCGTACGTTATGAAGCCTTTGCCAGTGACATCTAACATTCCAAACAAGGACCTCACATTGCTGTCATCAAATATACACGGGTAGTTTCTTTGCACCGTTCTTGCATCTTTTAACTTCTCTAGGAACTGTTTCATGTACGCTTTCGGGTCCTCTGCGAAACGGTCCACGAAGAATCAAACGTGAGAAAACTCATCAAGAAAACTTTAATTTTTGGCTTATCTTTGTGCTAGTAAAACATTTCAGCATGCTAATTGTTTATCAGGGTATTCACCTGGTCTGTCGTAGATCAACTGTGCCGTTAGATTCTCAAATAGTTCCATTATCTTGTGCTTTTTGAGGTACTCTTGGGCATCGCTCTCTTTGTTCGCCATTTTTGTTCGCAGTTGTTGTTTCCTTGGCAACCAAAGTCAGCGGTGTAACGTTTCATTCCCAGTGCTTGCGCACTTTCACATTGCACAGTGCCTGACTGTTTCCGGCTATGGTCTTTAATAGTGCGATGGGTGCGATCTATGTCTTAAAATGATAGCAGAGGATATATCAAAAGGAAAGGAAAACGTTAAGGTTCCAGTGGTGAATGAGCTCAACGACGAAAAGCCTAGCGAATTTAGGGTAATTATAACCGAATGCGCTATTTCAATTCCGCGTGTCCGACGTCCGCTGCAGACTGCATGCGTTGAGTGCACTGCAGCAGCTGGCTGTAGTGAGTTCTTGATTACATCTTGACACAGCTTCTGAACAATTATTGCGGGTACAAATTCTAGGTTATTGTATTCTTACACTCTCTAAAAATTGTAACCTATTCTATTCATGGACAATATTTCTTTATTGTATAATTTTTCATTTTTTTTTCTGTAGTACACACCATTCTGCATTGGTGGGCCAAATGTCAGCGACGCATTTAATTCCCCATTCTACAATGGATGTAGTTGTCAGCAACTCTCATGTACCACAGATATCTGCTCTTGCTTAAAAAGATATGGGCCATTTTATGATGAAGATGGATGTCTTCAAATATACAATCAGCCAACTGGTAAGTGCATAAAAATAATTAGTCTAATTACACTTTATTATATGGCCTGTGTTTAAAGCTGATAGAACACACTCTCTGCATGATTGACTATTCCAAGCCATCATTCTCTTGTAATGCCCATGGGCTGATTACAGGCCCATAAAACTTTTGAACAAAGCAGCGAAGGGTAATTAAAAAAGCATTCCCTTTTTCTCTGAAGTTTGTAGCAGCTGAAAATGACAAGTGATGATGAACACTCTGAAAGTGACTTTTAGTAACCTGACGAGCTTCAATCTCAGGGGAACAGCCAATTCACAGCATTACATTATGAATGAGTTGATGCCAGACAGGACCAAGGAAACAGCAAACAGCTTTTTGTAAGCTGTATAGTAAACTTCTTATCAACCTAGAACCTTCAGTCTTTACAGGAAAATCTCAAATCTCTGCCTTGCTGTATTGACCTCACTTTCCAGGGCTCAAAATAATTTCCGTAGAGTCTCGGGACACGATGACTGGCCAAATTCATTTTAACTCGGTCACATACCGTTTCTGGCTGGTCAAATTATATAAAATAAATAAATCTTTAAACAGGGGCCCATGAACCAAAACTGGCATTATATATTTCCAAAGTTGTTGCTTAGAGCATCTGTAAAGCGCTTTAAAGCACTCATTGTCAACAACAAAAGTAAATTACAGCAGCAAAATGAAAATAAGCTTATGTGTAATAATAGGTACACTGTCTGTAAGAGTAAAGACTAACCTGCAACATGTTAAATATCGTTATTGTACACATTAAACTTGTAAATAAGTAAATGCACAGTAAATGCCTCCAAATATAATTATTTCTGGTGTACGTACCACGGTGTGAGATCTTGATCCTAAAACTCCACCAGTAATTTATCCATGTTACTCCTCATTACAAGAGAAGAAAAATTTGTATTATCAAGAAAAGTTTAGAAACCTGGCATTTTAACTCGGGTGTGCTGAAACCGTAAGGCACATCAAGTGTTCAAGAAATATGGTAAAATAGGAAAGTCTGGAAAGGGAACCGATTGGAAAAAAATATATGAAGCGTCAAATGTGACCGGTCAACATGACCGGCAAGACAAAAGGTTGACCAGTCAACTCCCAAATCAGTTCAGACATTGTATGTTGACAGGCCGTTATTTCGAGCCCTGCTTTCACTCAATGAATACAGCTACAATACATTTTCCTGGGACCTTAGTAGGGGACAAGGTGTACATAACCCAGAAAGGTGTCAAGGTGTATGTCTTCCTGTCTCTGAATGTCCTGAGATCTGTTCCTCTGAGTTTATGAATCACAAATAAGTCTTTGCATTTGTAGATTACTGCCAACCAGTGTTTGAATGTAACAGTCGCTGTGTTTGTTCAGGATCTTGTCCAAACAGAGTGGTTCAAAAGGGACAACAACTAAATCTTCAGGTATTCAAAACTGAGCATAAAGGATGGGGGTTGAGAACTCTTGAAATCATTAAGAAATTTACTTTTGTGTGTGAATATGCTGGTGAACTGATTTCAGCTGAGGAAGCTAAAAAGCGAGCACAGGAATTGACTCATGAGACTGGAAACTATCTTATAGTTCTCAGAGAACACAGCTCCAAAGACCAGGTCTTAAGAACTCACATAGATGCTCATTTCCATGGTAATGCATCAAGGTTTGTAAATCACGCATGCAGCCCTAATCTCATCATGGTGCCAGTGAGAGTGGATTCCATTGTTCCCAGACTGGCCCTCTTTGCAGCCAGAAACATTGACATTGGGGAAGAGTTATCATTTGACTATTCAGGGCAATTTGAAATCTGGCCTGCAGCTCATACAAATAGGGAACATGTAAAAGGGTTGGAGGTCTTGAGAGACTTTGCGAAGGAACCAAAGAGTTGCTGTTGTGGTTCACAGGGTTGCAGAGGTGTTCTACCCTTTGAATCATCATTATATTCACCTTAAGATGTCCTTGCCAAATCATAAATTGAAGGGGTGAGAGGAATAAAGCCCTAAGTGACTGTTGGAAAATGTTGAGGCAGCCAGGATTGAAATACCTACAAGCATTTGTCACAGTTTACTCTTGTCTTCATTATTGTGCAAAAAGAACTAGTAATAACTACTGGTTCTTTTGAAACAATAACTAAAACCAGAGTAAACTGTGAAAATTGCTGGTGGGTTTTTCAATCCTAACTGCATCAAACTTTTCCAAAAGTCACTTAGGGCTTTATTCCACTCACCCCTTCAATTAAAAAAAGGACAATTTTTACAGTGCCCCATCCAAAAGCTCTAAGGCGCTTTACAATTATGGCCTGTACTAGCTGGAAAGGCTGAGGAGCTTTCAGCACTCCCTTTCTCCATGGCTCCTGCAGGTTCCACTACACAAGACATCAGGTTACCAGACTGGGCAGGCTTCAGGTTATGTTCACATATGCCACTAGAATGTCCATCCAAAGTAGTAAAAGAAGAAAGATGGGGTGTTCATATACTGTATTTATCATACATGTATGCCCATGGATGTATGATAATGATGTCAATGACAATGCGATGGTGATGGCAATGACGAGTGCAATGATGATGATGATGATAATATGTAAAGATTTATTTAACCTCATATTATTTACCTTGTAGTAATATTAAAATCTGTAAACAGTTTTGTCTTTGACTTTATTTTGTAAAATATGAGTCCATTATACAGCCTTTTTTTGGAATATAATTTAAATTCCAAAGAAATAAAGTTAAATATATTGATCCAAGTCCATTGAAAATTGTTACTTTCAACTGGACATAAATAAAGTGTATAAGAGATGGATATGCTTCAAATATTGAACAATAAATTAATTCAGTATAATACAATATGTAAAATACGAGGGGAGGAATATACAACTGTACATGAGCATTATAGTGGCATCATTTACATTTCACCTCAGTAACAAGCCTAGAAACTTTTTACAGTCCACTTCCCCACAGACAATATGGCCGGCATACATGAATGCAATGTTGTTATTATTTACTATTAACCAAGGTTAATATCATGTGATTTTTCCCAGAGAAGTGAATGATTAATATAATTTTATATACATGCTCAACCAGTAAATCACTGGCAAAATATTTTGTGTTTCGAGGCATAAAGTTAATATTATGAATGTTAACATTGGGTATTTCATTAGCTACATAATTTTCAATCAGTAAAAACCTAAATCGTAAAAAAGTAAACTAATGGGGCTGTAAAAGGATTATGTTAAAACCCTAGCTAATGTATCTATGTCTTTGCACTTTCTATACGTATTTACAAAAGAAATTTTGGGTTATTTACAGAGCTCACTCTTATGCTTTTTTCTAAATAATTAGATAATTAAAAGAGAAGTTTTGCATGTATTTTGCGATAGTGTTGCAGAGATTTTCTTTCTGTAAAGAGATGTGTCAACAGCCGGCGTTAACAGTGGTCAGCGTGAGGTTGCTAGTTGTGTTGTAACATCACGTGACTGCAGTGACTGGCCTGGATTCCCTAGATATATTTATAACGCAGCACGTGTCTCATTTGGTGTGGTTTTCTCCTTTCCATATGTTCAGGCGTTTCTCTGTAAATGAAAAAATCCACATTGAATATCCAGGATGATCATTTCCTATAGATTCTACTTATAAATAAGGAGCTTGAAACACTAGGTACTTGGTCGTTCAATTAACGTTGAATCCCGGGGGGGGGGGGGTACTCCCAGAAAAATTGGGTGGGGGTGTGCGGCCCGCTCCCCAAAACCCTTACCCTATTTATGACCAAAATCTGCGATATTCCCTACCCTATTTATGACCTGACCAAAACTTCGAAACCCTATTTATGACCTGAACCTTACATCAAAATCCTGTTTCAGACGTGCGTTATAATTGAATCCCTAGCACAGACCAAAGTTAAATCACCGTAAACATAATTTGTGAAGGACTTTTGTTAATTTTCTTTTGGTTTCTTAAAAACATACCCATATTGAGGCTAGAGTACAAAAACCATACCCTATTTATGACGAAAATGGCCAAAATCAGCCGAAATTGATACCCTATTTATGACTAAAACGGCTGAAAAACCATACCCTTTGGGGCCGCACATACCTATACAGCCCATATAAGGGAGTACCCCCCCCCCCCCGGGCGTTGAATGACTGTAACAAATGAAAAAGCTATTTCTCCTTCTGTTCCTTCTAAATAGTTCACTTTGCGATTCACACTGTTTGAACGGGTTTTGCTACATTCACCTTATGCCAGCATGCATAAGCACTTGAACTAAAACTCACCTGGCGCTGCCGTTTTACACAAGCCACATGAGAATGGACAATACTTCTTCATGAATGACATCCAGTGGAAACAGTATCCATCGTGAGATGCGAAATATTTACAATTTCTTTTGAAAACGTCTTGGCATTTACCTGAAAAAAAGAAGAAATAACTGAATTTTAAATTGACGAACGTCAGTGGTCATTGGCTACCACAAGTTTTGGATGGTGAGAGATCCAGAACCAGACTCTTCTTGACTCAGTTACGTTGGTTAAGCAGAGAAGTTTTGACATAATTTCTATTTGGGAGTTAATGGAACTCTCAGTCACAGAATTTTGAGTTATTTTTGAGTTATTATTTATTGATGATTGGCAACTATTTAGCTACTTACTTTCTTCAGATTTGTCTTTCTTTATGTCACCGTTTATTGGAGGCTTCTTATCCCAAGGTTTACAGGGATAATACTTTAACAGCTGCTTGATGTCGATGCGGCTGAAGTCATCCATGTTCCCCAGGGGTCTGTTAGGATCTGATATTGACTGCAGCGTGTTGTCTCCGTTTTTGCTGAAGGCTTGGTTGTCATAGTGCATAAGGCTGTCAAAGTCGTACGGTTCCTCGGCGCTGACCACACGGTCTGGACCGTAACTGTCGAAGTTCTTTTCGAATCCTTTTGAAGTGGAATAAAACAGGTAGAATAGTTTTAGAAATACAGAAATCACAATCATGTCTAAAACTGCTGTAAACAAATGAGTCATTCAAGGTTTAATAGCAATCAGGATTCGTAGCTAGTAGATTGAAAAGTCAAAATTTCAGCAAGCTATCACGAGTGCTTTTATTTTGATTCATATAATTTGACGCAGTGGTGATGTATGTTACGGGGGTAAACATGAATAGGAGTGACATTTGAAGTAGTTTTAAAAGGGAATTGTTAAGATTAAAATGGTTGGGAACACTACCAGTGTCAAAGGTACTGGGTACTTTAATCTAAAACATGTTAATTAACTTATGACAATGAACCGGTAGTTTATGATAATTACCTGGTTCAATATTCCACCATAATACCATTATATAATTATCTCTATCTGTGCGAGACTGTTCGTGAAAGAATCCCAGAGCGTGCATCATCTCGTGCATAACCGTTCCTTTGTATTCACATCCTTCTCCAACAGAGATTCTTTGCTGTCCTCCCTGACGGCCAATTGCTGAGAAACAGCTGAGAGAAGGGAAAAGAAAAGGAACGAGTTATGAATAAGCAACACTTAGTCTTGCCACAAATCGACCTTTGCTTATTCCTTCGCTTATTCATCCCCTCCAGCGAAGCGAGAAGGCATTCTTGGAGCAACGAAGTCGTGAGCGAATGGACTTTAAGAGAGTCTAAAGGCAACACTCAAAAGAGAAAACAATCGATCTGATTGGCACAAAGCAAATTAAAACAATGCAAATCATTCGATAACAATAAATACCACCATGATTTCTTACCCATAATTTCCTTGGAATTCCACGTAATCGTGTTCGTCAGTGCGGGGAATAAATTTTACGCAAGTTCTTTTGTGAAACTCGCGTATGGCTTTCCTAACGGCTTTGAGCGCCTCTTTATCTGTACAACGAAAAAAGACTCGTAAGTTAACGAAACAAAAGTAGCTTAATTTACAATGTACAAGTTTGAGCGGGAACAGTGAACATGTGAACATGAGCATGTGAACGTTTCCATTGAATCATTCGCCCGTTGCTGCGCAACTGACAAGATTTTGCCTTCACGACACAACCGAACACACTCGAAGGCTGAGGCATGGGCGCGTTGGTCAGCCAGACCCCAGATCTGTTTATTAATTGTGACAATAAGCTTACAACAAAGTGGATAAGAGAAACAGAGGGTAACGTACTACGTGCGCCAAAGCCGGACACGTAAACCCTAAAAAACCCTTGTTAGGAAAAGTAGGGACCGTGTACCCCCAGCCAAATGCAGTGGCGCCTCCTTGTGGGTTTTAAGGTTGATCTATAAACAATAGAATGAAAAAAACAATTCATATGAAACTAATTACACAATAAAGATAAACCTTACGGGTAAGTGCTAGTGGCAAGGCTGACCGTAGAATGTCACAAGTTACTCAACCGCGTCTCTTTTTACAAACACACTACCCATAAGCCTTCGCATACTACGCTCGCACCTAGGGCTTTGTTCCGTATGGGCAAAATATTAATTTATGTCAATATCGATTATCACAAATTAAATGTTCAACGGACCCACTTATGCTACTTATGACTAAATATTGAAACAGAGCAACCTAAATTATATACAGATATAGAAATATCCCCGATATTCGCATGCGAGAGTAAGTTAGTTGCGTATGGTGTTGCTGTTCTATCAGTTGTGTGTGCGTGTTGCTTTTTGCGTCTCTCTCGGCGATGTAAGGTAAAGAGCGAGCGCTTCTGCTCCTCTTTTTCACGTTTGCCGGAAGCTAGAATAGCCCGCGGGCTCGTTTAAAGGAAGTTAC
>JAHPZR010028450.1:0-17313 GCA_019787425.1 Platygyra sinensis
CGAAGAAATAGGCTGGATCTAATGGGGAACATTCTGCATTTATCCCTGCAGGGTAAGTTTAAAGACTTCCGTGCAATGACGGCTCAATTGTTGATACGGGCTCTGTGATATTTAATCAGATTCTTATGTCGTTTATAACAGAGTTAATCCAAAAAGCTTTCCGACGTATATGAGGTTAAACACGTTTAGAGCATGAGTTTACAAGAGGTTCAAACCCATCAAGCTCATGATTCAAGTACGATCACGCCAACCGGGAAAAAATGTAACGTACATTGTTATCCTGTACGCATCGCTTAATTTTAAAACTTGAGTTTCAGCCTGCCGCAAATTGTCAAGAAAGACTTTCAAGTTCTATTGAGGTCAATTTAATTTCCGCGTTCCGGTATGTGCCCGACCTGCAGGTTAATACAGTAGCCGCATACAAATCCAATTATAAATTAACTTTTATGCATGTCAAACAGACTCAGTCTAATTGCGTGAAATGAGCTGAAAATAAGAAAGAGTGTTTACTTTACCTTATTTATCCCTTAGTATCAACTCACGTTACACTGAGGAGGACAAAGCGAAGGCCAGGAAAGTGTGAGGCTCTGGGTCTTTCCCCGTTCCTTTCAGATTCAGTTTTGTGGCCAAATCAAACAACGATAAATTGTCATGTCTACGGCCGCCCAAAAGAAGCGACACCCAACAGAGACAATATAAATAAAAGGTGATCCAAACTGATATGTTTTTGTGTTTGATGATCATTATTGCAGAGGCTTTTTCATGTACTCCCGTATCGTCATGACCTAAATTCTTGTCAACAAAATTTGTCTGTTTCTTCTCTATATTTATTATGAACAATGTACTTTTTTGAAATGTGTTGACACATATGTGGTACAAGAATTAGCGAGCCCGGGCCCACCCACCCTTCCCACCGAAAGTTGCGCCTCTGAACGTTACTTTGGGATCTGCATAAATAGTTTCAGCATATGCGCAATAGTGTAATAGCTGAAGGAAGTGTTGAATATAGATCTCCAAGTCACGCTTGGTGTATTTAGAAGAACTGAATTGTCACGCACTGAACGAAGTTTCTGATAAATAGTGACACACCAAAAGGTATGGCCTTACCAGAAGTTCTGTGCGTTTTGTTAAATTGAAAATCTAAGCTACATTTGCTGTCAAGAGAATCAATCAATCTCTTGTGCTGTTAGAAACAACCATTTTCTTTGGGGGAAAGAGGGTAGCATAGCAGGATTAAATAAGGACATGCGCATTAAAAGACGTGCTAATACTACGTAATACGAGGTCAATTTTAGTCCCAGTAGAAGAGCTCAAACAATTGCAATCAAATTCTGGGACTCTGGATTCCGATTTTGCTCATCTTTGTCTTTTCAAGCGTTGCGTGACATAGCGGTCGGCGTGAAGTTTGCGACTTTTTCTCTCTTTTTCTAAATCCATTTAGGGACGCTAAATTCGCCCAACGAGCTTGCTTTAAATTCACAACATATATTTTGCAACCAATATGCCATAAATGGCATTAAACATCATCTGATTTTGGAACGGTTGGTGATGTAATCAATCGTAAGTAATTGAAACACATGCGCAATACTATTATGGCTAAAGGAAGTGCTGGTTATGGGTCTTGGCGCCACGTGGGGTGTATTTTAAAATTAAGAGATTCTAAATTTCTATTTTGAACTGGCCCGCCCTGCAAGAAATACTGGCTTAGTATGGGTCTTTTAAAACAATAAAAACAATAAAACGTGTAGCTTTTGAGTACTTATATCTGTGCGCTCCTTTCAAAATGTAAAGTGATGTCAAATTTTGTTGTCTTAAACATTCTTTTTTGAGGTTTGGGAAGGGATGGGTTCAAAAAATTGCTATTGAATGATGGTTGTTAGGATGATGCACAGAAAAGCAAGTGCTAATACTGACATGCGCAGTTTATCAAGTGCTAATACTAACACGAGGTCAACTGAAGTAAAACACCATATACATCTTCAATATCAAGTTGAATATGAGGAAATATTCGACAACCGTCAAATGGTATAAAAGAGGTTCGCCTGTGAATCTGCATCCATTCTCAGTGGAGAAAGGTTCAAGTCCTCTGCCACAAAAAGGAAGAAGAACTGCTGCTTTTCTATTACAAAAGACTGAAAAATGGTAAGTTTTGACTTGAAAAAATTCTTTACTGTGGGGACTAATTCATAGCTGTAAGTAGAGATTGAAAGTTTTATCCAAATTGATTGAAGTCGTAGTATTGTCCAACCAAGAGAGACTCGACATAAAATAGTCACTCCATAAGTTCTTCGCACTTCGTGATACTTGCAGTTAATCTAGTCTATAAGAATACTGTGAGGTCGCTGTTTAGCTTGCTTTTTAGCGAAAGCAAATTTGTGCAATTGATTTTGTTTCTTTTTCACCAGGAGTTCAAGATGTTCCTTCTGTGTTTGACCGTCCTTGTCGTTGCCACATCTGCAGCCACTGTCTGTAAATGTGAAGACAAAAAGGTGAATGAGCCATATGTTAGTGATGTCCTTACGAAAAAATTAATAGGCAACAATTTATGTCCTGCTTGAGTAACAAGATACCCATTGATATTTCCCGCGCGCGCATAATTTACGACTTGTTCAGCTTACGTAATTAATTTAAATTTGCTTACCTTGTCATGAAAGGAAAAACTAGTTCTAAATTGTTGTCGCAAGTAAATGTTTCCATACACAAGGTCATTTGCTCGCCGAGAAGTCGGACTCATTATTTAATAAAGTTCTAAAAACAGCTAGTTAGAATGTGAAAATGTGTGTTTGGCTTCGTAGGAAACCGTGTCCAAGTACAACGTGAAAATCAAGGACGGAGACAATAGGTTGATGAGGAAGTTGAAATTGACTCTGAGAAACAAACAGAGACTGTCAGTATCCCAAAGACAGATTCTGCGAACGCGGGAGAAGTCAAAGTTGTCTTCGACTTTAAAAAGGTAAATAATTTTAAAAAGGTAGAATGTAACTTATGTAGGGCAGAGAGAGTGTGATTGCATAATTATCTCCTTCCTAGATCGGCATAGACTGAATATTGTTAAATGACGGTATGAAAACTACAGTAGCAAGGAAATTTTGGCGAAATTAATAGTATGCATATGTTGACATGATACTTATTGCTCACCCACTCATCCAATCATATCATATTATATATCATATTCCTCCATTCGGTGGCACCAGTTTTTGAATGAGAGTAACAACAGCATTGTCTATTTATTTTTGGCGTAGAATTTGACCATGCACCGACTTTCTGCTGCAAAAGCTTGTTTCCTGAGTGACTCCACTGAGAATACACCAAAACCTGACGACCTCCTGCGGGCACTCGAACTCGGCCAGGTAATTCAATTGAGTTTCTTTTTCCTGATTTGATCTGATTTCCTCAACTCGTAACTGAATTGAAAGAAGCAAAAAAGGACGCTACGCACACACAAGTACGCAGTGCGGACCTGTTTTTCGGATTGCTGCCGAGAAGGATACGAACACTCTTGAAGGGGTGTTGAGATATCTTTTCAGTCAAAAAGTGCAAGATTCTTAAAAGCGTAAATGATCACTTTATTTATTTGATCTCTCCATTACTGTTTAATTTGCACCACATCATTATTCACTTTCATCATACCTTTGTTATACTAAGTAATGCAACTACGACCAAGTACTCGTCTTAATCTTGCTGAATGTCTTGAACATTTCTTTTAATCTAAAAAATCTCTTCTAGATATAAATTTCGTCTTAGCAAAAAAGGATATCCAGACTTTGTTTTAGTTGAAAGCCTGAAAGTTGCAAGGCTCAAACAAAAAAATGCCTCTGCCCATGCTACTCCCTGCTCTCCGCCACCAAGAAATTCTCTTAAATGAAAACAAGAACGGATGTTTCAAAGAATTTCCTGTTTTCTAATATCCACATCGAGAGTCCTTTTTGAGGAAATACTCAAAAGTTCCAACATTTTGGCCCGTTTTGAAATATGAATATTACTGACGAGTTGCTCGTTCGTTAAAGGAGCTGCGTCAAGGTTAGACGGTTTCAAAAATTTAGCCTAAATTTTTCAATTTTGTTGTTTTTAATGCGCATCAATCTTCTCCATCCTTAACCATCCTTGTTCCTTTATGGCTTATCATGATCTCTTTAGTGTTTTCCTGTCTTTCTAAAGTATTATTTTCAGGTTTCCTTCAATTTAAGGGTAATTTTGTCGATGGTAGAAATAACTCGAAATACCGTAACGTGGCCCCTTTAAGATGTTGCTTACTGAAATCATACGCAGTGAAGTTGCTAACAGGGGACCGAGCACACTCTGGGTAGACCTAGCCTTGACGTCATCTTTATCCAAAGCTTTGTTTTACAGCGGAACATAAAAAGCCTACAGATACTAAGGCAAGTTTATTTATCAAGCTTATCTATCTCTTCGTGTAGAAAAAAAAACGATAAAACAACTAATAGAAGGTTCATTTTGAATCACTAAAACAATTTTACATTATTAAAATCAATCAATAAAAAAGCTAATGTGGTTAGTTGATCTGTTTTCACAAAAATGCATCTCTCTCTCCTCCTTAAGCCTCTTTTAATGATAACTTCATTACTAACGACATCTCATGACGCATATATGGCGGCGACAACGGTAGCAACCAGGGTAGCACCAGTAATACCAGTCGACATAGCAATACACATAGCAATGCCAACGCTTGGAACCTGCAACATATAATGTGAAGTACGTTACGTTACTGCGAGTACTGATATTCAAAATGAAAAGTTTTAAACATGGCTATTCTTCCCTTCAAACAAAATGCACAGTTTTCAAATCTTTGTGCACAGTTGGTTGAAAAACTAAATCTCTTTAGGTGCTTAAAATTCAGGTCTTAAAGCAAAAGAGTACTTCTACTCCCCCCTGGATGGGATGCTAGTCCATCGCAGGGTTACCCCCAGCATTAAATTCGCCGGTACCCATTTATACACCTGGGTGGAGAGGGGCACTGTGAGAGTAAAGTGTCTTGCCCAAGAACACAACACAATGTCTCCGGCCAGGGCTCGAACTCGGACCGCTCGATCCGGAGACGAGCGCACTATGAGGCCACCGCGCCTCCCACACCATTCTAACGAGTATGTATGTAATATGGTGCTGGGACTTTGAATTGTTCCAATTTAAAAGCAACTGAAGGACAACTAATTTAAATGGTCACGTTCAGAGCGACAGTTGTGGACCGTTTAGGAATGTCTGGGAATGCACGCCCTCTAGAACAAAATAATTAATCAAAACTTTAAAGAAAACGACAACACTTTTGAGTTTATGAGACATATTTCGACAGAAACTTCTGTCATCTTCAGTTAATTAATGTACAAAGCGTTACGAGTTGAATTTATAAGAACTAGAAAAAATGCTAATTTTGCTAGTAACAACGGAATGTACAAAAAACGTGACAAGTGAGAATTAAAGGATAGTTTTAGATTTACATGATGTAATTGCTGATGTCTTATAAACTCAAAAGCGTTGTCGTTTTCTTTTTTAAAAAGTATTGACTTGTCTGCTTGAATTAATCAAAAAAATTTATGATAATAAATTGTGTTGCCCACTTCCGCTCTCAGTGAAATAATTTATCGGGGTGGGAGCACAATTCTAGAATATGTCAAAATTTTCTTCTGTTACTTCTTCTGTTTTATATTTTCCTCATTCATTATTTTTCCATTTCATTTAGCTTTTAGCGAAATTTGCAGCTTTCAGCTGAGAACAGAATTACAACGTACTTTCGGAATCATGCTTTGGTGGTTCTTCAGACATCACCCCAGAAAATGCCTTCTTTCAATGCACAGGACGCATTTGATATCAGTAACTAATTCTGTGCCGAAGACTTACGTTGAGTTGTCGTCCTCTTGATGCGATAAATGGGCAGCTTGGCACAAAGAGAAGCCATTTCATCGCTAGGGATCGAGCGATCACTGAGGGTCGAAACAGAATTATATTTCCTGTCCGTCTCGTTCTTTGGCGTTGTGGAGCTTTCCTGTTGACAATAACAAGTACAAGTCATTTCGAAAGGGTATTAAAACAATTGATTTTGCTATTCTATACCATATCTAGTTGTGAACTGACAAATCAGTGAAAAAGAAACTCAATTGAATTACCTGGCCGAGTTCGAGTGCCCGCAGGAGGTCGTCAGGTTTTGGTGTATTCTCAGTGGAGTCACTCAGGAAACAAGCTTTTGCAGCAGAAAGTCGGTGCATGGTCAAATTCTACGCCAAAAATAAATAGACAATGCTGTTGTTACTCTCATTCAAAAACTGGTGCCACCGAATGGAGGAATATGATATATAATATGATATGATTGGATGAGTGGGTGAGCAATAAGTATCATGTCAACATATGCATACTATTAATTTCGCCAAAATTTCCTTGCTACTGTAGTTTTCATACCGTCATTTAACAATATTCAGTCTATGCCGATCTAGGAAGGAGATAATTATGCAATCACACTCTCTCTGCCCTACATAAGTTACATTCTACCTTTTTAAAATTATTTACCTTTTTAAAGTCGAAGACAACTTTGACTTCTCCCGCGTTCGCAGAATCTGTCTTTGGGATACTGACAGTCTCTGTTTGTTTCTCAGAGTCAATTTCAACTTCCTCATCAACCTATTTGTCTCCGTCCTTGATTTTCACGTTGTACTTGGACACGGTTTCCTACGAAGCCAAACACACATTTTCACATTCTAACTAGCTGTTTTTAGAACTTTATTAAATAATGAGTCCGACTTCTCGGCGAGCAAATGACCTTGTGTATGGAAACATTTACTTGCGACAACAATTTAGAACTAGTTTTTTCCTTTCATGACAAGGTAAGCAAATTTAAATTAATTACGTAAGCTGAACAAGTCGTAAATTATGCGCGCGCGGGAAATATCAATGGGTATCTTGTTACTCAAGCAGGACATAAATTGTTGCCTATTAATTTTTTCGTAAGGACATCACTAACATATGGCTCATTCACCTTTTTGTCTTCACATTTACAGACAGTGGCTGCAGATGTGGCAACGACAAGGACGGTCAAACACAGAAGGAACATCTTGAACTCCTGGTGAAAAAGAAACAAAATCAATTGCACAAATTTGCTTTCGCTAAAAAGCAAGCTAACAGCGACCTCACAGTATTCTTATAGACTAGATTAACTGCAAGTATCACGAAGTGCGAAGAACTTATGGAGTGACTATTTTATGTCGAGTCTCTCTTGGTTGGACAATACTACGACTTCAATCAATTTGGATAAAACTTTCAATCTCTACTTACAGCTATGAATTAGTCCCCACAGTAAAGAATTTTTTCAAGTCAAAACTTACCATTTTTCAGTCTTTTGTAATAGAAAAGCAGCAGTTCTTCTTCCTTTTTGTGGCAGAGGACTTGAACCTTTCTCCACTGAGAATGGATGCAGATTCACAGGCGAACCTCTTTTATACCATTTGACGGTTGTCGAATATTTCCTCATATTCAACTTGATATTGAAGATGTATATGGTGTTTTACTTCAGTTGACCTCGTGTTAGTATTAGCACTTGATAAACTGCGCATGTCAGTATTAGCACTTGCTTTTCTGTGCATCATCCTAACAACCATCATTCAATAGCAATTTTTTGAACCCATCCCTTCCCAAACCTCAAAAAGAATGTTTAAGACAACAAAATTTGACATCACTTTACATTTTGAAAGGAGCGCACAGATATAAGTACTCAAAAGCTACACGTTTTATTGTTTTTATTGTTTTAAAAGACCCATACTAAGCCAGTATTTCTTGCAGGGCGGGCCAGTTCAAAATAGAAATTTAGAATCTCTTAATTTTAAAATACACCCCACGTGGCGCCAAGACCCATAACCAGCACTTCCTTTAGCCATAATAGTATTGCGCATGTGTTTCAATTACTTACGATTGATTACATCACCAACCGTTCCAAAATCAGATGATGTTTAATGCCATTTATGGCATATTGGTTGCAAAATATATGTTGTGAATTTAAAGCAAGCTCGTTGGGCGAATTTAGCGTCCCCTAAATGGATTTAGAAAAAGAGAGAAAAAGTCGCAAACTTCACGCCGACCGCTATGTCACGCAACGCTTGAAAAGACAAAGATGAGCAAAATCGGAATCCAGAGTCCCAGAATTTGATTGCAATTGTTTGAGCTCTTCTACTGGGACTAAAATTGACCTCGTATTACGTAGTATTAGCACGTCTTTTAATGCGCATGTCCTTATTTAATCCTGCTATGCTACCCTCTTTCCCCCCAAAGAAAATGGTTGTTTCTAACAGCACAAGAGATTGATTGATTCTCTTGACAGCAAATGTAGCTTAGATTTTCAATTTAACAAAACGCACAGAACTTCTGGTAAGGCCATACCTTTTGGTGTGTCACTATTTATCAGAAACTTCGTTCAGTGCGTGACAATTCAGTTCTTCTAAATACACCAAGCGTGACTTGGAGATCTATATTCAACACTTCCTTCAGCTATTACACTATTGCGCATATGCTGAAACTATTTATGGCAGATCCCAAAGTAACGTTCAGAGGCGCAACTTTCGGTGGGAAGGGTGGGTGGGCCCGGGCTCGCTAATTCTTGTACCACATATGTGTCAACACATTTCAAAAAAGTACATTGTTCATAATAAATATGGAGAAGAAACAGACAAATTTTGTTGACAAGAATTTAGGTCATGACGATACGGGAGTACATGAAAAAACCTCTGCAATAATGATCATCAAACACAAAAACATATCAGTTTGGATCACCTTTTATTTATATTGTCTCTGTTGGGTGTCGCTTCTTTTGGGCGGCCGTAGACATGACAATTTATCGTTGTTTGATTTGGCCACAAAACTGAATCTGAAAGGAACGGGGAAAGACCCAGAGCCTCACACTTTCCTGGCCTTCTCTTGTCCTCCTCAGTGTAACGTGAGTTGATACTAAGGGATAAATAAGGTAAAGTAAACACTCTTTCTTATTTTCAGCTCATTTCACGCAATTAGACTGAGTCTGTTTGACATGCATAAAAGTTAATTATAATTGGATTTGTATGCGGCTACTGTATTAACCTGCAGGTCGGGCACATACCGGAACGCGGAAATTAAATTGACCTCAATAGAACTTGAAAGTCTTTCTTGACAATTTGCGGCAGGCTGAAACTCAAGTTTTAAAATTAAGCGATGCGTACAGGATAACAATGTACGTTACATTTTTTCCCGGTTGGCGTGATCGTACTTGAATCATGAGCTTGATGGGTTTGAACCTCTTGTAAACTCATGCTCTAAACGTGTTTAACCTCATATACGTCGGAAAGCTTTTTGGATTAACTCTGTTATAAACGACATAAGAATCTGATTAAATATCACAGAGCCCGTATCAACAATTGAGCCGTCATTGCACGGAAGTCTTTAAACTTACCCTGCAGGGATAAATGCAGAATGTTCCCCATTAGATCCAGCCTATTTCTTCGCTCTATGTCGTCTTTAAAGCATTAAAATATTGCACAATGTCGGTGGTTTTTCTTTGGTCCAACACACATGATATGCCTCGATAACAATGATCCTAACCTATTCTCAAGATCGGCAAAGACATCAATATTGTGATTTAATTTACCACACCAACACAGAATTCTGTTTTATCATCTACTACATTTTGAAAGCTTTTGCATATGCATATATGTCATTTGCCGGCTGGAGGTCCGTATCGAGGAAAGCTTTTTCGGGTTTTTCACTGCGATCTGAAGCTATTTCTTTTGGCATTTACATGTCATGCATGTTTTAAGAGGACTAAACCCTAAAATTTCTAGCGAGGGGATGCGAGCGGTGTATAACTCTGGGTCTGTATCTTTAAAAATTGCCCGGCGTATATTAGCAATCAAATTATAGGATTCAGGATTCCCGACCACTGAGTTTCTTCAGAAAAATATAATTTCTTTCATTTCGCTCGGCTTTGTATTATCGCGCGTTATATGAACTTGTGGCAGGCGTGAACCTTGCGAGATTTTTTCTCTTTGCTCCAAATCTGATTTTGGAACGGTTAGTGACGTAATCCGTAGCAAAAAATGAGGCACATGCGCAATTCTAGTACAGCTAAAGGCAGTGCTGATTACAGGTCCTGAGGTCACGTTTGGTATGTAAAATATTATTATTTGGACTGGCGCGCGCTGCAAAAAATACTGATCAACTGCTGAGCCTTGCACAGGATCTATACAACTCCTATTTAGCTCCTACGCATGGGATCTATGCAACCCCTATCTATGCAAATTTTGCTTTCATAAACAACTATTTGAGGTACAGATGAGTCCGGGCTTCTATTGAATAATAGCTGTCAAGCGTGCGCAGTAAAACAAGTGCTGATACCGGCACGTGCATTAAAGCCCCATTAAGGCAAGTGCTAATATTGACATGCGCAGTAAAGCAAGTGCTAATACTGGCACGTGCATTAAAGCAAGTGCTACTAGAGTACTGTCATGCGCCTGAGTTAAGTAAGTGCTAATACTGGATTGTGCAGTAAAGCGTCCAGTAAAGCGAGTGCTTACACTAACATGCGCAGTAAGGCAAGTGCTTACACTAAAACAAGGGCAAAGTCGTGACAGTAGAAGAGCTGAAACAAGGCTAAATCAGGACTGGTGTAAAATACCACATACACCTTTGATATCAAGGTAAGTATCAGGAAACGTTCGACAGCCGTCAAATAGTATAAAAAAGGTTCGCTTGTGAATCTGCATCCATTCTCAGTGGAGAAAGGTTCAAGTCCTCTGCCACAAGAAGAACGAAGAACTGTCGCTTTTCTGTTACAGGAGAAAAATGGTAAGTATTAAAAAAAGGGATTAAATCATTTGCCTTTAGCATGAAGGATTATCTCATAGTAGTACATACATCAAAAGTTTCATTGACATTGAGATTCGCTGGGAACAGAAACTATCCGTTATAGTTAGTGTTTCGCCCGTCATAGATCCCTGCTGTCAAAGTCTTACTATGTCGCTGTTGGCTTTTTAACAAACAAAAGCAAAAATATTTAATACACGTTATGTTTCCTTTAATTTCACCAGGAGTTCAAGGTGTTCCTTCTGTGTTTTGCCGTCCTTTTTGCTGTCACCTCTGCAGCGACTGTCTGTAAATGTGAAGAGAAAAAGGTAAATGCGAGAAATCTTAGAGCGATTTTCTTAGATTTTGAATACTCGATGTAATTGCTAAGTTAACTGTAAGGTTGCACTTGCCAGGTGTATTAGCGTAATAACTCTTGTCCTCTTAAGCGCAAGAACAACTAACTCAAAACCAGAGAGGATTTTAATGTATGCCGGGAACTGACATTCCAGCAGGATTTAAGCTTTATCTCAGGCCAATACCATGTGCATTTAGTCAGTAGACAATTGTCCATCCCTCAAGCTGGTTGATCTATTTTTTTGCTGCTACACCGGCTGACGAGACCCAACCAGGTCAAAACAGCTGTCCACGTTGCATTGCTTCGCTTTCAGTTCGAAATCTATCATGTCGTTGCCACGTGTTGAGTTTAGTCATAGTAATCAGCCTTTCGTCATTGTTGTTCTATACAAGCGACAATTTTGCTGTTAAGCACACGAATCTATTACTTACAGAAGTTATAAAACAGCTATTTGGACTGTCTCTTTGACCTTGTAGGATACTGTGTCCAAGTACAATGTAAAAATTAAGGATGGAAATGAAGAGATTGATGAGGAAGTTGAAATCGACACTGAGAAACAAACAGAGACTCTGAGTATTCCAAAGACGAATTCAGGGAACGCGGGAGAAGTCAAGGTTGTCTTCGACTTAAAAAGGTAAAATAGAAATTATAACGGAAGAGAGAAGTTGTGATTGCATAATTCCCCACTTAGTTTTTGAAGGGATGGGAGCTAGTGTAAGTTTTATGTAGCCGGTTTTCGCGTGACGTCATCATTTTCCAAATTAAAATAACCAACCCTTTTAAAGTTTTAGTTGTATGAGACAGAAGACCCTCTAAGAACTTGACGTTTTATAAGGTTTAAGCTCGACTATGACAGGGTTCCTCATTTTGTTACAAAGGACGTTTGAATTTCCAAGTTTTTGTGTTGTGTGACATAAAAATGGCGGCCCGATAAGGCTTTTAGGTCAGAAGAGGAGTTAATTGCTTCAGTTTTTGCTAACTGAATAGTTCTTGTTTCGAAACTCTAGAATAATTAATCAGTTTTTTTTCTTCAATGGCAAAACTCAATGACAGATGGTTCTGTTACTTTTCGACCACCATGTGCGTGCCCGTCATCATACAAAGCTCTATAAATTTGGGTGAAACACTTTCCTAAATTACGCTCGAATGAAAAACCACACAGACCTAAATCTTGGCGAGGTTGTTTCTATATCAATCATCTATCATATCTCAGATTCTCTTGACTTGATTGATTGAGTGGATACGATTTTTATTTTGATTGCGTCACAGTACAAACCGGTAAAACTGCGTTCACACTGGGTGCCAAACACTGTGTTGTCTACTGAGAAAACGACACAAAAATAGTGTTGTGTTCAGACACTGGGTATTCCAAGCATCAAAGTACCATTTAGAATCCGAGTAAAAAATCGAGACCTTGTACTAGGGTACACCAGTTAGTGAATGCGATTCGTCATTTTAGTAATAGCATCGTCATTTTTTTTTTTTTTTTTTTTTTTTCATGTAGAATTTGACCATGCACCGACTTTCTGCTGCAAAAGCATGTTTTCTGAGTGACTCTACTGAAGATACGCCTGAACCTGATGAGCTGCTCAAGACACTTGACGAGGTAACTAAAGTACAGTGAGCTTCATTTCCACTGATTAACTCGATCAATTATTATGTAGTCTCCTTCGCAGCCGCTCGGGCCGGAGTCACGTAACGCTTCCCGTCCCCACGCGGCTGCTTCAAACCGACATACATTCCTTTCTCGGAAATAAACCAATCAATGTGTGGCATTCATTTGCTTGCGAATGTTCGCGCCTGTGATTGGTGCAGCGTATACAATGACAACTAAAGGAGACTGAGGCTCATTGGTCCGAGCAAACAAAAGCGCAAAACACCGAGAAAGGAATGTATGTCGGTTTCAAGCAGCCGCGTGGGGACGGGGAGCGTTACGTGACTCAGGCCCGAGCGGCTGCGAAGGAGACTAATTATTATGTGACTTACAGCACAGACTGTTGCTTTGTTCGGTTTTACTAGAAAATGTCAAACTTTGGTCTTGTTGTATTGACCTACAGATAGCTAGCGACCGAAACTGAGACTCTCCCGTAAAGACCTCAATTATACCCAACTGATAAAATGTGCCACAGGTTGGCTCAGCCTCACATTCGAACTAACAATTCTTAGAGGAGGCGGGTGAGGTTACGGCGTACTCTCCTGTACGGCCCAGGGCCCTCTCCACCTGTCTAGATACATTGATTTGGCAGGTTGGACGTTGGGTGTATTTACTTTGGCTAAATAAAGGTTCGTCTAGTTTAAAGTTGTTTTTTCTTATTCTTTACAGGAGAGTTCCACTTCAACGCCAAAGAACGTGTCTGACAGTAATTTGATGCTGTATCGACCGTCACTGATCGCTCGATCCTTAGCGATGAAATGGCTGAAATGTGTGCTAAGCTTCCCATTTATCGCATCAAGAAGACTCAAACGCTGCGTAAGTGTTTATTATCTAATTATTGTAGTGTAATCTGATGTAGTCAAATGTAGTCAAATACAGGCTTAGGATAAAATTAGTAGGCAATTCCTAGTAACAAAGACGAGAATAGAACCGCCAAACCGTTAGTTATACGTTCTCAACTAAGACTCGGAGTGTAAGTCTAAAATAAACTGATGCAACCGGAAATACTAAGTCGAAAACAATCAGAAATGAATGAGAAATACGCGGAAGAAATAGCCGAAGAAAAGTTTGTCTGTAACTAAGAATTGAGCTCCCAGTTTGATATCTAGTTTATTTCAGTGAGATTCAGAAAGGAAGGCGACATTACCTTACCCGTTACCTGACCTAACGACACTGTTATTACTTATCTTTGTAGGCATGAAGCGTCATCCCTATTGCCGTTATGAATATTATTGCTACCGCCGTTGCTACTGGTGTTATCCCGGCTGTTATCGTTGTTGCCGCTACGTATGCTACTGGATAAGAGTCTGCGGTTACTAAAATAAGCATTGGATGTTTGAGTAAATAGATCAGGTTACTGATGCCAGTGACTGTATCATATTCCCTCTCATTGAATGATTTTAAAATTGTTAAATTGTAAAGCTGATTTAGAATGAACTTTATTGTCTAATTTTATGCTACGCTGTTTTTAATGTTATATAGTCTTATTACCACCCCCACCCCTTTTGTTATTGCTGCCTTACTTCTAAACCATTGTGATTTAAAAGAGGAGGAAATGGAAGGAGAGATACCAACTTAAGTGAAATGTATATCAAGTTGCCTCTGACTATCACATTATTTTTCTATGATGGTTTTAAAACCGTGAAATGTTAAGGATAGCTGAGGCTACTACGCGCGCTCTCATTGGTCGATAGTGTATGTTTATATGATAGCATGTAAACACAGTTATGGCGTTTTAGATTTCATAAAAACAATAAAGTACTTTTATTGGGGCTTCTTAGCCTCATCTTAACGTATATAACAGTTGGAGATTGGTAGATTTATCCAAAGTTATGCCGTGTAAACCCTCGACTATGTCTCGAGTTTGCATAACTGTCCGATCTCGAACTCTCTGGCCCCCTCGTGTTCACGTAACACTATGTAAACACGGAAAAAGCGTTCCATTGCTTAAATCCACATTTCATTGCAGAGCTTAAAATTCAACATCTCTATTCACTTATCTTTTCTGATGTTTTTAAAAATGTGAAATTGTTAAGCTGATTTAAAATGAACTTCTATCTTATTTGTTGATGTGATTTGCAACACGGTACTCTTAAATCAACGCTGAACCTTCAAAAGAGTTTTTTTTGCAAGGGAACATTTTAGCAACTATTGGAATTTTCATTTTTTGAAACGTTGAACATTTCAGTAGTTGGTAATATGATTATTACGGGAACACGTTAACTCTTAGAAGTATGTAAAGTATATATCAAATAATTCATTCTTCACTTTCTTAGAAGTATGTTTTTGCCTGTTTGAGAGCACATTTTTTTCGGGGGACGGGGCAAACCTTTTCTTATTTTAAGCACTTCTTGAAACGTTCAACGTTTCTTTTGGAGCAGTGTTTCTGCTATAGTTTACTCGCAAAGGCTCAAAGGTTGTATTAAACTTGTCGCTAAGACGTAAATAATTTTTCCGAAAACTGAGCGGCATTTTTTGTTCATTTGCAATTAATTAATATTCAACGTAGTAAGATCAGTAGTTGCTTCGGCTGCAGTATAACAGTGCTATAATAAAACTGAATCATGATATGTGCAAATTAAATAAATGATGAAGAAATAAAATCTATTCACTGGTACAATAAGTACAATTACAACTTGTGCTCTATAAAGAATCTTGTACTTTCTAACTAAGCCGAATATATAGTCCGTTAAGGCGGGGGTACAAGTGAAGGTTGTTTAGACGTCGCTTATTAATAACACGGCCTTTCTGCCAATATCTCGGTCACGTCTCAAGCAACGCCAAATCCCTCTGCTAATTTCATTAACCACTCTTTAACGGTTTTGTGCAAATTTTTGGGTGATTTTGGGCATTTTGGGAAAGAGATATTTTTCTGAAAGGATAGGTTAAATTGAGCAAAATATGAAATGTTGAAGATTCGATGGATTTGGAAAATTTAAATTTGACGTGAAGAATTATTATTATACATTGAACTAAGTCTTTTCAGGTTGGTCCGTGACGTCATAACTGCAGATTATACAATAATCATGTCAAGGACACTCAATGTCACGGGTAATCATTTCATGTATGACCGCGGTGCATGATTTCTAAGGGTAATCACGTCAAGTTCGCGCGCTTTGTGTTGCTTGCCGTCAGTGAAAAAGCAAAAACATGACTTCAATTTTTTTCCGTTCATCAATGTATAATAAAACAATGATTAGATTCGGTTTTTGTGATATCCAGAATAATCAAGGTCTCGGTAAGGGTTAACAGCCTCACCCTTCGGCTTCGGCTGGTAGTGTTTCCAACCCATTTTAATGCTTTAATGCTTTTAATTCCTTTTTAATATTACTTCAGATTTCACTCCTATTCATGTGTACTCCGGCCTTAATTTGTATCACCCCTCTAAGGGTAAACAGAAACAAAGGAACATAAGAGAAAAGACAAACAAACAGATCAGTGTGAAAATGAATGGCTCAGTTCACCAGAGTACCAGTGTGAAGAACTGAAAGTGTGTTACGGTTATTTCCGGCAGGTGACAACCTACAAACGCAGGCATAAATGAAGTAAGTGGTCAGCAATAGAGCTTGAATTTATTTTTCATTCAAGTAAAAACAGTGTTTATGGGGCGATGTTTCAAGCGTCATCTGATCGAAGACCTACGTACAATGTGCACTTCCTTTAGGAATTGCATACGCAGTGCTTTAAAATATCCCACGTACCCAGCTTTCTGGAAAATTTTGTAAAAATTCGAAGAGGAACCGCAATCGCTTGCGAAAATGACATACAACTGTCTAGGATCTCAAACAATTGCTTATGACGGCAAAATTTTGCTGAGGTTTAGCACCAAATGACGTGCACTAATCATGGTCAAACTATAAAGCACTGCAAGCATGTCTATCTACGTGGCTCAATTTTATATTTTTAGCAGCGCGCAGCATTTTGATTTCAATTCTTTTTTAATAACTAACTAAACATGACTTCAAGAATTGTATACAGCACTTCCTTAAGCAATCACAACATTGCGCATATGCTGAAAGTATTTACAACAAATCATATGGGGACCCATCACGGTCATTTTAGGCTGCATCCAGTGCTACCCCGGGGGAATTTGAAAACGGAGGTTTCACTCTGAAAGTGCATCAAATGTTTTCCATCCACACTATGCTGAAGGAATTTAGAAACGCAAAAAAAACATTTATGCCGTTCTCGCTTGAATGAGATATCAGTCTATCTTCCGACACCGCCGGCATAAGAGAATTTCATGCGATTTCTCAGGAGGCTTTATTGCTTTTTCAGAGTCTTCCAAATCTCGACAGGTTCTTTACTGTAACATGTTATGAAACTACTGTGATACTGACAGCGCTTCGCTTCAAACAATCGAAACTTGACCCTCTTCCTTCAGCGATGGCATAACTGCGCAACGACAGATTTTTCGTGTCATCTTTATACAAGGAAGAAGAAAAATACTAAATTAAAGTGTGCTCCGTTAGGGTTGGCCGATTGTGCTCTTGTT
>JAHPZR010028452.1:0-52500 GCA_019787425.1 Platygyra sinensis
TAGCACGTTATTGTACAAATCCCACGTTTCTGAGACCCAGCAAGAAGAAACGTTCAGAATTTTGCCATCCTATCCATAGCCATCATCTCCTGATCACTTTCATCGTTTTCTTTCTTGACTTCAACCGGACAGAGGAGGACAAATGGAAGCACAGCACAGAGGAGAAGCACACCGCCGGCCAAATAAAACGAAGGCGCATAGGATCCTAACGTATCGGCGAGAAAACCTTGGGGGGGAACAAATTTCATATATGAGGAAAAAATGCGAAAGGCTGCGATTCCAGAACTCTGTAGAGACATAAGAAATAGTACACAATTTCTGTGTTTCTAAGGACTTTTCTGTTCTACTTAGTGAGCAGCGTAGCAGTGGGTGCTTGTTGTTTAGCATTTTCGAAGTGTCTGTGAAGAGGATTTAGAAAAAGTTTTGAACGATTAGTAGATTAATACTAAAACAATTAGACTGTTCGCTTTCGATTTCTCACGTGATAGAAATCTCGAGCTCATGATCTAATTGTTAAATAGAAACACGTGAGTCGAACTTTGAAGAACAAGAAATTCTGTTGTAACAAAGAGCGTTTTTCACTTAAAAAACGAAAATAATTTACATTTGCGTTGGTTTTCTTTTTCTATGCTTAGTGATTGGTTGAAACAAAGCTCGCGTCACTTTCTCGTCAAAACCAATGGTGACTTGCACACACCTGTTTTCCCGCGTTTTGCGCCAGTTACGTGTATTTGTTGGGAGATTTCACCGGACCAATAGCAAAGCAAGCGAGTGACGTCATAACTTAGACAAGACTCAGACAAACAAACTGGAATGGTGGATGATTTTGAAAGATTTCGTTAAGGGCAAAAGCCGGTGTCCCTAAAACACTTCGAATACATTCCCGTTAAGTTATTTCCCTCAGAACATGCTTATGTCGACCGAGTCTCGCGGGGAATTCATTGATTTACATTCTATTTTTAGACTTCGTACGCTTCGCTTTTGATGATTTGTATTCTTGTGACTAAACAAAGTGGTTTAGTCTTTACTACACTCAATTGAAAACAACGCATTAGATTGTTCCAAATTTTCACAGCACTTGAGGCCAGTCAAGCAGGCCTAGTATGACGTCATCCCATAACCTGTTTTGAGTCTGGGACTAACAGGACTAACAGGGATGAGAAACGCTTTGAAGAGCAGCTAACGTACTTACCGGCCAGTGGGGGAGCTGAAAGTATGGCAAAAGAACCCAAACAGCTCGCCAACCCAAAGGCGGATGCCCTCCTCTTCTCATCGACGCAGGTCAAAAATACGAGGTTGCTTGTGGAGATGCTAATACCAGCTCCCAAACCAAAAAACAGACCGCATAAGAGAAAATGAATATAACTTCGTGCCAAAGGTGCAAAAATGACAGATAGAGCTGCAATGAAGTTACCAACTTGAAAAACGTAGTGAGGGTTGACCCATGTTAGATCGCACACACGTCCTGCTAATAATCTTGCGATGCACGAAGAAAGGCCATAGAACATCAGTAATCTTGCAGAGTTGTCGGGAGAGGTGCCCTGTTCTTCTGAATATTTCACCTGACAGTCAAACAATGTATATAAAAAAAAGGCAAAATTTCTACGAGCTTCGCATTGTACCATGAGGTAAAGTCTACATACGAGCCAAGTGGCTCATCAGGCCGGAGCTTAAACCAGTTTCAGTAGCATGAGGCTACAAAGAGTATTTCTACTCCCCCCTGGGACGCTAGCCCATCGCTGGGTTACCCCTAACATTAAATTCGCCGCCGTACCCATTTAAACACCCGGGTGGAGAGGGGCGGATTTATGTCTCTTGTCCACGAACATAACACAATGTCCTCGGCAAGGGCTCGATGCCGGACAGCTCATCCTGGAGTCGAGCGCACTGGCCATGAGGCCACATGAGTACCATAAACTGCCACCAAAACAGCTCAGAATTCTCCGGCATGAAGCAATTAACCACTAAACAGTATTGCCAGACTCGATATAACAAAATAATCCTGTGTGTCTGTATGTCTTTCTACTCCCCGTGTATGGCAATCGCAGCTACCCTGAAATAAACGAGTCGCTCCTCTTTCCCTTATCCTTCGAGTGTCACGCAAACAAACACACAAGAGGAAAATGGAAACTCGTCCTCACTGCCTGTTTTCTCAAGGAATTTACCAGGGGCGAGCTGAAGAAGCCTTTGAATCAGTAACCCCAAAAACTAAAATTTGCCAGAGTTTTCACTAAATGGGAGTCACCATGTATAGTTAGCCAAGCATACTTGCCTATTTTACCGAGAGCTAAAATGGGAAGTGGTCAAGTTGAGATGCCGCTAATACCCCTGGAAAGGACGCTAATCCATCAGAGATTACTCCTGGGCAATCTGTCAAGTTGGCCTAACAACTTGCTGGTGCTCATTTACATTTACCTGGATGGAGAGAGTCATTGTGAGAGTCCAAAAACAAACTAAAATGTCATCGAGTTTGAACCCCGTTTGCTCGCTTCGGGTGCCCGCAGTAGCAATTATTTAAGACACCCAAGATTAGCTTATAGAGGCCTCCTAGGTTGTTGACGTGATCAACGATTAGGACAAACTCGTTCCCAAGCTTTCTCCTTTTGCAAGAGAAAGAGAGCAAGCCTGGAAACGATTTGTTTTGTAGACAAGCGAGCGATTTTCAAGACGACGAAAGCGAGGGACGAACTCGTTTCCCGCCGGACCATCTAATTATCTAATCTAGTGGAAGCGGGATTTGAGAAAAAGTCTGATTGCTTTGGTGGATCCAAAGATAGGGTTGCCACCTCCCCACCCTGCTTCTTGATTGGAGCAAAACCATACTCGTCCCCATCACTTAGCCGGTGGAGCCTTGGCACGAGAATCGAAGGGCCCTTCGATTCTCGTGCTAAGGCTCCGTCGGCCAAGAGATGAGAAAAGGGCTATGGGGACGAGAATGGAGCAAAACACGGTCACATCACCTCCTTTCACACCTTCGCTCCATCCACCACGACCCTTAACAGCATTTCTTGATCTGCTGCTGATTTACTTACCAGGTGCATGCGAGTGATGGAGCCTCCAAAGCGATCCATCACTAAGGCCAAAGCAAAGACAGTGAATGCAGGCACTGTCCATACTGAACAGTCCACTACGATCCTAGGTTTTCCTTCTTTGCAAGAGCCCTCGTCTGCCAGCTGCGAATTAGAACTTGTTGGATTGTCTTGCTCCACATTAGGATCAAATGCCAATGCCGGAATCCCACCCACAAAGGCAATCCCTGCCAGGAACCTGAAAGTGTTGTCTAAACCGAAATTGTCCAACAAAGCTCGAGTAACTGGTGCCAATACAAACACACCCAGACCAGAACCAGATGTTAGTATCCCTGTGGCAAATGGTCGCCTTTTATCGAAGTATTTTGCAACCATCAGGTAACTTGATGTGCGAACGCAACTGGAACCAATCCCAAACAGTAAACTATATGTGAAGTAGTAAATGATGGTGTTGTTGGCAAATGAAGATAAAACAAAGCCAACTGTAGAAGTCACAGCTCCAATCATGTTGACATAACGACAGCCGAATTTCTCTGACATGCGACCAGCCACAGGACTGGCAAAGAAAAGAAGAAACCTTTGCAGCGAGCCTATCCAAGCTGTAAAGAGAAAAAGAATTGATTAATAACAAGCTAATATTTTACAGTAAAGAGAGAAAGAATTGATTAGTAACACTGCTAATATTTTACAGACTAATTGATAAACAGTAAGCTGATGCTAACGGCAATGAGTAGAGTAAGAAACAGAATTAAGATATAAAATAAAGAGCAAAATATATTTGCCCGATATTTCGGTTTGTAAGACAAACCTATTACGGGGGCTAGAAGAAAATGAATACATAGATAAATGACGGTTGCATTTAAAATACAGCATAACAGAATGTGATAGGCTAACATATAAGCTAAATTGAACTATTGAGTTCATCGCGTCTGTTTATATCATTGGGCTCAAGTGTCATCGCTTTATCTATAAGGTGTGCTTCGCATGCTTTTCTAACAGAGTCACGATAAATTGCTTTGAATACGTTCCAAGGGGATGAGAAGAATATCGTTGATAGAGTGGCCAGGCTGGTTAAAATGTATGGAAATAGGAGTAGGGCTGATGAGTTCATTTAGAAACTCGTCGTCAAAAACTAAAGGCTAAGATGGTCTACAAGTCCTTAAACGGCCTTGCACCCAATTATTTGTCCTCGAAATTCATTCAGAGGAGTGATGTGATTACTTCTTACAATTTGCGCGATTCTGATCGTAAGCTTGCTATTCCCTTACCACGTACTAACTATTACAAAAATAGCTGCGGCTATAGTGGTGCAGTTTACCCTCAGCTGCTAGGCAAGCAACTTCTCTGACTAGTTTCCGACGATTGCTTACTAATTCTGACACGGCATTCATGTAAAACAGGCTTTAATTTAGTTTACTTTTAGTAACATTTTTAAATTATTGAAGATTGATCTGTATACGTAGTTTTTCGTAATAAGTTGTAGCTTTTATATAAAATTATTAATGCCTGATGTATTTTATTATGTTTAAATAAAGATGATGACTTGATTTTGTATGGAGCGGCGATGTTCTCCAAAGCGTTCGTTGAGTTGGTATTTAGTCTCCCCGATGTACAGCTGTATTTTTCCAAGGCTGAGAGACAGTGAGACTATTTTATGGGGTAGCGGGGAAGGGGCTCAGTATTGGGATTTAATAGATGGGCCCTTATGCAATAAAGTAACAACCTTCTCTTTATCAGAAATGTCCCTCATAATCCTAAATTGTTGAGACAATTTCCCCCCACCCCCCCTTAAAAAAATGATCAACTGCATTAAGCAAAATCAAACTTATCGAGCAAAGCTAAGTATTAGATAACACAGCAGTTCTCGAAGTGATAGGACTGTAAATGCCTGTGGTACTGATTAACGGCTTGTTTGATGTATGAAGGTAGATCTTGGACAACATGTTCGACTCGCCGTTTCGATATGGCGTTTCGTCCCCGGGGGTGGGGGTACTTCCTTATAAGAGGCTACAGGGGACGTGCCGCTGGATGGGATAGCATTTTCACGACTGGACTGAGTATAATGGGGTTACATTTTTAGTAGAGTTACTAGAATGGGATCGCACATTTTCGGGATTTCTGGGATAAGAAAAACCTGGTTAGCAGTGATTTAAACATAGGAAGATTCGCGGCTAAAAATTGGTTCGTGCTGTTGTTTCAAAATTTGACAGTCGGTTCGCATTGAAGTTCGTTCACAACTTAAACATTAACGACTTGCACAATAGTGCAGAACCCCTGGGTCCAGAACAAAGCCCAACAAATCATGCGTGCTACGGTATTTATTTCCCGGCTAATCTACGTTGTTATCGTCCATCGAAGTTAACTCAACTTGGATCGTCTATTGGATTAGCAAGCGTTTGATCTCTTTCGCTTGGGACTTGTTAGCTTTCAACGTAAAGAATATTTGCATTTCAACTATTTATGACAGTACGTTTGTAAATACTTCGGCTAGCACATGTCGGGGGCACCCAACGACAATTTTCGGAAATATATCTGTTCGGAAGACGATTTGAGATCCAGAATTTTCGGAACATTTTTTGTAAAATTTCTTGCTTGCCTGCTTCTCCTAAGATTTTCGAACATCTAAAATATGGTATAATTGCCTATTTTTAACGGATTTTTACCCTAAAAAGGTCACCTATAATTTTCGGGAGCCTTTTTTCTGGCTGAAATTTTCGAAAAGGTAAGTTTTGATCCCTGTAATTTTCGGATCACTAGACTTTCAGCTAGGAAATCCGAACAGATGAAAAATTTCTAGGGGATAAAAATATGCCTATATCTACCGTTTAAATACCAAAATACTTTCAACAATGCTATGTTTTAGTGGTTTTGAACTATATTCTCGTTGGGTGCCCCTGACATGTACCAGAATGTTTGTACTGCTAATGAAAAGTAAAGTGTTCTACATTCAATTTAACAAACAAAAATGTACCCAAGTACTCCCCCCGGGCTTTCGTCGTTTCGTCGTTTCGGCACACCGATACTCCTAGTCGACTCGTTGTTTTCTGAGGTCGACTCGGCGAGTTGCCAGTTCGATTCGTCGGCTGGTCTCGTTTGTCGTTTCATCGTTTTCGTCATGTCGTTTCGACAACCAGGTTTGCCGCGCTCTCAGATGACAGATTTAGACCGGTGGGTCCTTGTTTTTTAGCGAGTAGAGTCTTTCAATCAAAAGTTAATCTACACTCGTGGGGTGATTGCGTGATCATAAAATATTTTATACGAGGCGACAAGGAGGTCTGGTTCTTGTGATGAAGGTAAACCATAACCTATTTATAAATTCGATTCGTCATCTAAGGAATATTCGTTTCCTCTATTTATAAACTCGATTCGTCATCTAAGGGATATTCGTTTTCTAGGCGTCTTTGTTTCCTAGGTCTTTGTTTTCTAGGGGTCTTCGTTTTTTAGCCGGGGCCTTCGTTTTCAAGGGGTCTTCGTTTTCTAGGTCTTCGTTTTCTAGTGGTACTCGTTTTCTAGGTCTTCGTTTCCTAGGCCGGGGTCTTCGTTTTTTAGGTCTTCGTTTTCTAGGGGTCTTCGTTTTTGGGTCTTAGGTCTTAGGTCTTCGTTTTCTAGACAACCCACATCACACTGGTCTAAACGAAGACCCTGTGCTGCCTGTGGCCTGAAACGAAGACGTTGTCGCCTAAAACGAAGACCCACTACTGGTCTAAAACGAAGATCTGCTGGTCTAAAAAGAAGACGCACTGGTCTAAAACAAAAATCCTGTGGTCTAAATCGAAGATCCGCTGGTCTGAAGACCCTGTGGTCTAAAACGAAGACCCTGTGGTCTAAAACGAAGACATACTGGTCTAAAACGAAGACTCACTTTAGTATAGAAATAAATACGCTTCAGTGACGATTTTGGTATATCTTGTGGTCACAAGGTTATCACGGCGGTTATCACGAGGGATCGAGTTGAACGGGAACACTATCTTACAAGAATTAAGCAGTTTGGGAGCTTTTTTAAGGAATAGAATCGAGCATTACTGTAACAGAAGGAATCAACCGACTAAAAATTCTTATACGCGTGACATTTATTGTTTTGTTTCATTTGAGAAGGCAAGAGACACTTTAGACATTCCTTGTGAAATCTATCCGGGGTCATTCCATGTATGTTATTGAGTACTTTCACTGATCCGCGCGGTAGGGATGCGCTAAGATAAAGATCGGAGCTGAGATGACAAGAATAATTGCTGAAAAGTTAACCTTCAAACAGTAATTATTGAGTGCTCAAGATAAATTTTGACATAAATAAGCACCAAAAACATTTGCAGTGGCAGGTACAAAGGGTATTCATAAGGTTGGGTAGGAGAATATCAATAATTTGCAACCCTAAAGTAGGGTGGTAGGTGGCAGTACAAGAACTGGATCTTAAGCTTCATATGTTGCAGAGCAAGTAGTATACATAAATCTTTTCATACAGTGTAGACATCAGAATGACAAGTTTTCTTAAATCCCGGCGGGGGGGGGGGGGGGGGGGGTACTCCCTTATATGGGCCACATAGGTATGTGCGGCCTCAAAGGGTATGGTTTTTCAGCCGTTTTGGTCATACATAGGGTATCGATTTTAGCTGGTTTTGGCCATTTTGGTCGTAAATAGGGTATGGTTTTTGTACTCTAGCGTTGACATGGGTATGATTTTATGCCGAGAAGCCACGTTTTTGTCATTATCGAAACGAAAATCAACAAAAGCCCTTTACAAATTATGTTTACGATAGTTTAACATTGATTTGAACTTGGGATCCAATTACAACGCAGGTCTGAAACAGGATTTTGATGTAAGGTTCAGGTCATAAATAGGGTATCGAATTTTTGGTCGGGTCATAAATAGCGTAGGGAATATCGCAGATTTTGGTCATAAATAGGGTAAGGGTTTTGGGAAGCGGGGACGCACACCCCCACCCAATTTTTCTGGGAGTACCTCCCCGGGCTTACATTCCACTGGTAATCATATCAAGCTGACCGCCATTTTTCACTTATTTTCGTTTCACTCAGCCAGTGAAAAATTGCTTTTAAGTCAGACTATCCTGAGCCTGGAATATTCTACTGAATCAATACCCGTAACTACTGTAAGTCATAGTAATACTGAACAAGGAGGAGCGACGGTCTATTTGTCTATTTTGTGTTCAGTGGTTCCAAGCAAGGTACAGCAGCTTACAGTTTTAAATAGTACTCATTTGGATTATTATTTTAGGTGAAGTCAATTTAGGGTAGTCCATCTGGGTAGTCCATGGACTGGGGGTCAGTGTTTCGTCCATCACCGTTCTCTGTTCTGTTTGTTCCTTTTTTGTTGCTTCGCTCGTGTTTATGAGGGGAACTTCATGTTGAGTTATGTGGAGGAATTATAAGTAGATCGTGCTCTAGCAGGGATTTTTAGAGGTCATAGGTCGGCATGATTTCCGCTGTTATCGCATATCGGCATGGTGCTTCGTCACGTTTGACGCCTCAGTAATTTGCCATGTGTTTATGCATTGTTTAGGCTCATTTCTTTATATAGATCCCCGGGGGGGGGGGGGGGGGGGTTACTTCCTTATTTGGGCCATACGGGGACGTGCCGCTGGATAGGGTATGGCTTTTTGGCCTCGCTGTCCTAAACAGGGTATACAATTTGTCTTGCCTCTGTCCTAAACAGGTTAAAAGCCTGTCCTAAACATGGTATGGTATTACGAGCCGAGAGACTTTAACCCAGACTGCGAGGAGTCTCTTTCTTTTCTTAGCCTGCGACCCGGAGCCTGCGAGAAGTTGAAAGAGCATGCGATCGAACGGCGGACAAGCGACGCGTTTCTTGCCCTGATTTGGATACTGTCAACTGAGTAAAGCGACAGGTAACCGGACATTACAATGTCATCAATCAACATCACATCATTTTCTGGACAAGAATGCTATTGCTGTCGGTATCTAATGTAAAATATATTTCCACTTAGCAGTATTATAACACGCGCGCATTTACAGAACAGATCGTACCGGTAGGTCTAGTTTTTCTGTCTTGGATAATGTAATGAAAGAAAGATGTCACTGTGTCGCACAAGCGCGAGGGATCCCGCTGGTATACATATTGTTTAGGAATATTTTTTTCTGTAAAAGTTCTATTAGTGCCTTAATCAAAATAAAATTAACTTATTCATTATACAGTAATTAAAGAAATCATTCCTCTTCGATTTGCTATTTAAAAAAATCACCTTTCTATAGATGCAATGACGACATTTGAAAACTGGGTTTTAGACGCATCGAACATGATTTCTCTGATTTGAATGACTTCTTAAACAGTTAAAATTCCTGTAAATCCAGTGTGTGTGCATTTTATCACTTGTCCTAAACAGGGTCTTGAAATGGAGGCTGTTGTCCTACACAGGGTAGGTTTTTTAGCGCATTTTTGTCCTAAACAGGGTCAGGATTTCAAACCCTCGGCGGCACCCCTATACCCAAACATGGGTCAAGTACCCCCCCCCCCCCACCCCCCCGACATAGATTTCAGGATATGTTTTTAGTCTCTAAACTTGTATTTGCCTTCACGGAATTCGAATTAAATATGAGATTTTCCTTGAACGTGTTGGCTTGATTTGCATTCTAAATTGTGGCGCCGGGCCCGCAGCCCAGCGTTTCAGGTGTCAATCTTTGAAGTTTTCCCGCCCATATCAGGTGGTATGGAACCAAGAAACAACTGCTTACTGTTAGTTTCATGCAAAGCTGTTCTTCCTCTTCCTCTGGTGTATTTCGCGACAAGCAGAACTTCCTTTCTTGTTGATTAGAAACCTCTTCCCCTTAAGCAGTGTCGAGAAGAAAAACTTCACATTTCTGGGCGGGAACACTTCAAAGTTTGACACCTGAAACTCAGACGTTTGACGTCACGTGAAAACATGTTTTGCGCGCGTGCGTTCACGGGAAGAGGCAATCGACGGTAAAGTACAGTGGAACCCCGCCTTATGACCACCCCGTTAATACGACCACCTCGTTATTACGGCCACCTTATTCTGGCCCGAAGAAAGCTCAGTTAGTCATTTTCCTATTTAAAGAACCCCTTTAATACGGCCACCCCGTTGATACGACCAGTTTTCCATGGCCCGAAGGCGGTCGTATTATCGGGGTTCCACTGTATAACAATACAGGAAGACAGTTCTCTTATGATTGGCAATTATAAAATCACCCGCAAAAACCCCAAGAGAGGTGCTTCTAAAAATAAAAAAAAGACACGGGACAGGGTTGACTCAGAGGATCAGTATGGAAGATGGAAGCTCCGGTTAATGGGCTCCTGCTGCCACGCATTTTCGTCTTTCCCCAAGCTTCTTCCGAGTTTGAATCCAAGATGCCAATTTTTTAACGAAAATGCGCACAAAAGGACAATGAAATAAAAAATACTCCTCATCAATTTCCTTCGCTGTGCATAAGTTCTGTAACTGAACAGGACGATTTCACGTTTTTCTTGCTTCACAATCGTGAACGAGCGAGACATTCTTTCTGCCTGCCTCGGCTCACATTGATTTTGCAATGGTTATAGTTTTCCTGGCGTGGCACTGTAAACTAGGATCACCTAGTCTAGTAATAGTAGAATGGGTTGCGTCTCTCAGTTGAGGGGTAACTACATTAACTCAGTTGTTCTTATTACGTACCCGTTTCTTGCCTGCTGGAGTTGAAACTCTCAATGATCACTGGAAAAAGAACACCAAAGCTTGTTGAAAGACCCATGTTAACAGTCTGACAAAAAGTGGCGCAAGCACAAACGAGGTAAGACCAGCCACTGTCCCGCTTACGTCGAGGGTGACTTGGGTCATTTTGAGACGAGAAGGGCATAGCTGTCATTGAATCAGGGCAGAAAAAGGCCGGGCTCAACTACACCGTCGAAGCGCCAGCTGCTGGAAATTCGGAGTTTTTAACTTAAAATACTAGAAGTCTAACTTTATGTAAAAGTGTCAGCCAAAGCACAAAATGAAAGCTGACCGCAAGCAAACCAGGATGGAATTAACTGAGAGCAAAGCAGGATGTAACTATACTAACCGCAAGCAAACCGGAGACGTTTTGTTTCACCATATATAGTGTGCTTACGGGGTCTCAATAATTGTTTATATGTATAAAAGGTCATGAAATGTCACAGAAGGAAGAAGTACCTTCTGGTCTATCCTTTCCAGTGACTATTCAAATAAGCGCCCTGGTTCAACTGAACATAAAAGATTGATTGACCCGCTGTTTTGACCGAGTAAGACTGTAACCTAGCATCAAAAAATGTCACTGTACCAAATATTGTTGCGTGACGGGCATGAAAAAAATTAAAATAATTTGAACTCAAGGACGCTACGCTACGAGATAAAACTCACACAGCCAGATGATGGACCGTTAAGGCGTTTTATACTAAAGCAAACCAGCCACTGCTTTGGTTAAGTACAAGTTGAAACTGCTAACAATGGCTTTTTGTTGCATTAATATTTCTTCTTTATACAAGCAAGACATGTGACAGCGTTTCATTTAATTCTTGGTCTTCGGCCATCGTAGCTTGATTAGAGATATAAAACAAACAGCGGTGATACACATATAAAAATACTTGCATTTTATAACCTTAATGTTTCGTATGTTAGTCAACGTACATTTTTAAAAGTATAACCGTTACAAATTTTTAGCTATTTATACTGTAACAATGGGAGTCTGGAACCTAGACAGAAAACATAGAGACGTCATAGACGTTTCAAACGGAAACTGTCTGTAAAGGGATACAATGAAAATGCTTTCTTACAGTGTAACGAACTCAACCGGGGCCACCCAACCTTTTTCTGCCAATCACAAGACGAGCTCAGAACAAAAGAATCGGAGTTCGTTCTTCTACGGACCAATCACAAATGAGAGACTTGCGGTGAAAAGTTGTTTTTTTTCCATCAACGAAGAGACGACTAAATATTCACTGTTGGGCGCCACGAATTTTCAAAATTAAAACAGACAAAACACATATACATTTTCCAATGATGGCTTGACGGAAGAAAAAAGAGATTCAACGCAAATTTGACTTATATTTTCAAATATGTTTTCCGAACGACTTGACGGTCGCTCGACGGTCGCAAATGTTGACAGACTTGCATCGTAATGTAAAATATGCGTTATGTTCGGAATGACTGCAATGTTGAAGAAAAAAAACGGACTATATGTCAGTGTACCGGCCTTAAGAGTCCTCATGGGCCCGATGAGGATTAGTTAGTTTATATGTCAGTGTTGGACTCAACAACACTGGAGCAACGAGGGGCTTAATAAAATTTTTCGAGTTTTCTGTTATAACGGATCGCCAGCAGTTGACGCAAAGGTCGACAAAACAGAGTTTCGTGACCAGCTACAATTTTGAAGGCCGATAAATTTTTACAACCTGTAACATTTAATTCGAACAGAAGTATTCTCATCCTTACTACATATTACAGGGCATTATGTGTAGGTAGTCACACGGTTTCGAGTTTAATTGGAATCAATTTGCGCGAGTGAGTTTTTCAAAAAGCTGAAAGTGCAACACGTCGTTTTTATTCCGTGAATAAAATTGTTTTCGGTAGTACGTTTCATGGCGTTTTGTCTTCAAAATTCCTGCCGTCATCCGGTAAATACATTTGTGTTTCCTCTCCGCCGTCCTGCTCTACGTTCTCGGTATTCATTCCGCGAGTTTTCAGGTCCTCAAAATTCCTGGCCGTCATTCGGTACGTATGTTTGTGTTAACTCTGTCATCCTAGACGTTCCCGGCCGTCATTCGGTAAATATAACTGTGCCTAGTACATTTCGTCTCCATAATTCCCGGTCCACGGGTTTACGGTAAATATATTTGCTGAACTCTTCCAGCTTGCCATTCGGTAAAAATGTTCGCGCTGAATTCGTCTTTAGCATTCGAGGTCCACATTTGCTTTGTAACTATATTTATTTTTTGGCCTGTTTCTCAAAATTTTTGGGCCGCCATTCAGAAAATATTTATTTCCCTTTCCGGTGATGAAAATGAACCACATTTCGTCGTAAATAGAAGCGTCGCATTCCACTTTCACATTGCCGCCTTTCGCATCAATTCCCAGTCAGTCCGAGATGAACGAACTCTGATTCTTTTGTTCTGAACTCGTCTTGTGATTGGCTGAAAAACGTTTGGTGGCCCCGGCAAAGTTCGTTACACTGTAATAGAGTAAGAGCTTCCACGTTTTCACTGCTGACATTGGCATTCAATGCTCGCTGTAACTATTGAATAAACAAGGTCTCCTTATCTTTACAGTGGTCGCAGTCTTGCGGGACGCTCAAATGTCAAAATGGTCTCATTTGATGTTGATTGTGACTAGTTGTTTTAAGATCAGCAATTGCAGAAGAGTGATTTACGGGCCTTGACATGTTCCGTTTTCCGGTCCTGAAGTCTTCGCTTCGTTTTCCCAATGTAAAAATCGTTGCAGTCCCAGCAACTAGCTTTGCAAATGACTTTGGGTAATTGTGATCCGTTGAGTCGGTCCTTGTACGGGAAAAAGGATTTGATGCGCCGGGTGTTTTGAAAAATAACTTTTACACTAACAAAAGAGTAGAAACAATTAGCACAAGCTAGATTTAAGACGCTTAGTAATAAGGTTGCTATGGAGACCTATATAAGGTAATAAAATAATAACATCTCTTAGACTGCGAAAACAGCCGTCTTTCTTCGCTCCCGGCCCAAGTGGCGTTTGATCATGGTTTATTTGTCTCTGTACGACAACTTGTGATCTTGACAATTGGATTTACCTTCGCACTCGGTGCACTGTTGCCGGTTTTCATGGATTCAATTCAATTCAATTCAATTCTTTATTTGCCACTCATCTATTACAACGGTGTGATATATATTAAATAACATTCAAGGAAAACCGAAAGAAAACAGGTAAGCTAAAATCCAGAAGCCCCTTGTTACGGGCTCCTGCTCAAGCCTATTGACAAAGCTAGCTGTTGAGCCTAAAAACTATTCACTGCCAGGTCAGATCAAATAATTTACCATTACTTAAGTTGTCCACTTTTCCTTTTAGATTCAAATCAAAGGCTATGCATATCTCTAGCCTGTTGAAGGATCGGCTACGAACTCCTCTTCAAGAAACCTGTGACTGGATCGAGTATGTTCTCAGACATGGTGGAGCCCGACACCCCAGACCTCAAGTGCTCGACATCCCTTGGTATCAGTATTACGTAATTGACGTCGTCGCTTTTATTGTTTCCATAGCTACCATGGTTATCATGGCGATAAGATTGGCATGTAGATGTCGCGTGTGTGTGGTAAAAAAGGCTGATTGCAGAACTAAGAAGGACTAAAAATTGGGCCGAAAGGGGTTGAGGATAGGTCTATCCAGATTGCGCTGGGCAATTTGCAGCACAGTTTTACATTTTCGGCACTGATGTGAGGTATATACTGCGGTTGTAGATGAAAGTAAAGAGTGATCTTCGCAGTAAATTTTCCAATATAAGCAACTGGAAAGAAGAAGCCTGAAAAAACCAGGGCTTCAACGGGATTCGAATCTGTGACCTCCGTGACCTCTGGTGCTTGTTCATATTTAGTTGATGTTTTTGGCCTATAAAAGTTTTACAATCCCGGCAACAAGTGCACATTTCTTGACAATAACAATAACGATAACGATAACCGTAACCACAGCGGCAGCGACAAAAACAGCCATAGTAATAGCAACAACAAAAACAATAACAACAACAACAACAATACTTATAATAATCATCATCATTATCATCATCATATATTATAATAACAACGCTCTTATTTCCGTTTTTATGCTCAATCAGTAAATCAATCGATCAAAAATTTTATTGTGCTTCGAATTTCCACATAGCAAAATGTTCAATTTCCGCCGGTCTCTGTAATCCGGTCCACAATCCCAAGCTTCTTTTCTGAACAGCGTCTGATAATGAAGCCTCTTCCGTTTCAAGAGGAATTAGGGGTCAGAAAAGCTTGAGGAATGCGCAGATTGGTCTCATTTAGGGTATCATTCAATTTTTCTGACAAGCATCCCCAACCTTCCCATATGGGAGTCCTTCCCGGGTTCCTTATGACTTCTGGTAAACTGTTCCAAAGATGGGTTGCCGCAACAGAAAAGCACGCTAGCCATACCATTTTAGACTATAATAAAGTATGGTTAAGAAAGTCTTAAGCAATTAAAATCGCCGATAACTAATAAACTGGGCTTTCCATTGCCACCAGGAAAGATGATGGCCTTTGATAATTTCTGCAAATTATTGGATATGAGTCTTGAGAACAACTGCCAGTTTTCAGCTCATGTTCATCGATATCCCCGCTATCTTTCTGGTCCACTGTCTCGTCAATAACTTGATTAATGTTCTGTTCTGAGTCACTTTTAACCCAGAAAAGAAGAAATGGAACGAGGGAGCCAATAATTCCAATTCCACCAGCTATGAGAAACGCAGCAATGTAGTTACCGAATTTGTCAGCCATAAGCCCTGGAAGATAGACGGTAAAAGCAGAGTGTCTACATATACTTTAACAATTGAACAGCTGGAAGATGATCGGTCGACTTAACTATAGTTCATGAAATATTTTTGCTCACGCGTGATTGGTCTAAACGCGTCAGGTCACTGAATATTCTGCACCTTAACTTGGGAAAATCCGAGTGATATTTCCCAATTTTCAAAACCGCGCGGGTTGCGAAAAATATTTGAAAGATAATGAACACAATAGCCTCCATTTAGCCCGAAAATATGCTCGGATATTTGTCTTTAGACATTAAATGTTCCTCGAAGCTCACAGATTTCCCCAAGCTATGCCCTCGGAAAACTGTTCCATGCACGAAACAGAAAATTTCTGCGGACAAATACCCGATCATATTTTCGCGCCAAATGCAGGCTATTGTTTATATAACACAGTTTATAGTTGGGTGGTGTGGTACCCGGACCGAATGCGGGTTAAACGAAACACAACGCCATACTTGTATACAAGGAAAAAATCCACTGTGCACTGACTGGTCACGTGATCTAAACAAGTGTTCACTCGAGAATATTAAGGACATTACTGACATTACTGACATTACTGGTAGGTAGATAAGGGAATTGAAACTGATGGAGGGGTGGACGGCCGCAGATAGACGGACTGAACGACAGACAGAATGTACGGCAGACCAACCGAAACAGTAAGGGAGGGAGCAGGAGAGGGAGGGAGGGAGGGATACGTGGATGGGATGCATGAATGGAAGGATGCATGGATGGGTACATCGATGCATGGATGCATGGATACATGGATTACTCTGATGGCTTGATTGGATGACTCACCGATAACATCAAAACGCAACAAATATTTATCAAACCCAAACTACCTGCTAAAGGAGGACTGGTAATGCCAACAATTCCACCAACCAACATAATAAATCCAAATGCTGAGGCCCTTTGTGATTCCTCAACAGACTCTATGGATTCGATAATTAGAGATGTTACCATCATCCCATCAGCAAAGCCGAAGGGAATGACATACACCACCACTGCAACATAGTTCTTTGCCAGGATCAGCAGCATGGTTGAGGATCCTACAATAAATGATGCGGATTGTTGGAGAAGACGAACCTTGATAAACTTCAAATTGCAGAGAAACCCGCCTCCAAGACGGCCTAGCGCAGCAAATATACCAAGAAACAGGAAAAGAGTTGAGCTTTTGTCAACAGGAATGCCGATATCATCACAATGTTTCACCTGAAAATATGAATATATTTGATCTTTAATCAAAGGACGTCAAAACGCTACACTTAATTCGCGCATACCAGTTTTAAATTAAATTCAGATTTAAGGCCCGCAGCTATCCTGTTTAAGCTGAGTGAGAAAAGGAAACTGAGCGTTTTAGTAGGGTGGATATGCGCCAAAATGCACCGCTTTGATATAACTTGTACTACTGCTTCTCGCCTGGATCACCCCTAATTTTCCCCGGAAAGTACCAATTTATATTTGTCCTGTAAGAAGAGAAGCACAGACACAGTCACCGTGGTCTTCTATCCAGATGCTTTTCGAACTCATTATGTACTCTTTCCTTATGTCAGCACAGAAAACAGTGACCCCAACAGTAGTAGTATAACTGCCAAGTTAGCCAAATCGAACCACCTTTTTAATTTATTGAAAATGGCCGTCAATCAAAGTTCGAGAAATGTTGACGCCACAATGACGTCATTATGACGTCACAGGTGGCACAGAGTGACAAAACTTACTGATGGTCCAAGCGGTGGCGCAAGCGGGACGGGGGAGGGTGGGGGTGGTGTGAGTTCGTGATTACATCATGAGGGGGTTCTTGGTGACGCCGTGAGAGGGTTTGTTATGGGTTAACGTCAAGAGTGGAACCCCCACCAGGCTTACGTCAAGAGGGGAACCCTTTTTATGGGCTGACGTCATGAGGCCGAGGATGACGTCATGAGGGGTGCATCCCTTTTTCTTGAGGAGGTCTAACCCAGGGGAAATAACCCCGAAAGAGAGAGCACAAGAGATATGTCATGCAATGTTCTGTTCATATTCCTCTAAAAAGTGTTTACAAGTGAGAAATGTGCAAAATAAAAAACTTAACAACAGCAAGAGGCCATAGGCCAAACCAATGAATTTTACTTTACGAGTCAACAGTTAGTAGTAGGTGATGATGTCACAGTAGGGGAATGAAGGAACCAATCAGATCCCGGAATGAGGATGACGTCACGAGGGTATCCCCCTTTCATGAGGGGGACTGACCCGGAGGAAATAACCGCGAGAGAGAGAGAGAGCACAAGAGGTATGTCTTTACTTTTTAAATAGTAAGATCTGCTATTTAAAATGGCGGAAGCCCAGAAATAATAATTTGTCCACCTAGGGTCCCCTCGGTCAAGGGATTTGGAGCAATCAGCGTCCGGAATGGGGGGGGGGGGGGGGCGGGCATAGCGTACTACTAGGGAGCTCACGAATCGACGACTTTCGCACGAGGGCGTCGTTGGGTCACCTTATAGTCCCGCGTCGTCGTCCTGTAGAAATTTTAATTTACGATTCAGCAGTAAAGACGACGACGTTGTTTAAACCAAAATGCCTAACTTCAGAGAAACGAGAGGTTGTTTCTCATACGGTTATGGGTGCAACTTTATAAACGAATAAGAATTTGTACTTTTGTACGACTGTCACAAGTCAACACAACAGTCTACTACGACAGGTTTGATTTAGCCGAGAAATAAAACGACAAATGCAAGGCCGAGTTTCGTTCCTACAGGGAGAACATTTATAAACTTGCTGAACAGCCAGAGCTACCTGACGAGATAACTTACAGTGATGCACTTTTCATTCATACCGCGTTGTGCTTTGACCGCTTTCAGTGTTGAGCTCATAGCGTTTTCATGGCACTGTAGAAGGTCGTTTCTTAAACGAAAACAGGCAATAAAATTAAGATCAAACGTTAAGGATATGCCTCTAATGTGGTAGTTAAATTATGCTCGCACGACCCGCTTGCACCACCGCGCGCTCTGACCATTCAAAGGTTTTACCACTCTGCGTCACCTGTGACGCCATTGTGACGTCACCATTTCTCAAACTTTTATTGACGGCCGTCTTGAATAAATTAAAAGTTAGTCCGATTCGGCTAATTTTGCAGGGCTATTGCTAGAATGGATACTCCAAAATATGGTGAGACACTTCGTGACACATAAACAGGTACAAGCAGATAAACGACACCCTATTTAGGCAGAGAATAACTGCTGGGTCAGGCACTGATCTCTACTGATTAGGTCTAAGCGCGGCTCGAAATGATTAGCTTTCATAAATTGTTCTGGTTACACCATAACTTCTACACAACCTGGGTCACAATGGACTCTATTTGTTAATCCTTACTACATGGTACATGAGAACAAACGGAATACTTACTAGATGTACGTAAGGAACAAAGCGAGCAAATGTACAAAGTGAATTTCGTATCACCAGCATGAGAATCGCGGGATTCTTTAATAACGAGAGGTTTAACCTGAACTTCTTGGAAGGACCCCTTGGATGTTCATCTGAAGAAGTTTTTCTTTGATGGAGAAAACAACCAGTTAGCGATACGACAGCCAAAATTCCAGCAAACACACGAAAGGTGTTCCTCCAATCCAGAACGTCCACAATTGCTTGAAGTGTTGGACCAATAATCATTGTTCCCAAGCCTTGACCCGCAGTTACAAACCCAAGAGCAAATGATCTTCGTTTAGTGAAATAATAAGTCACAATAATTGGCGAGGAAACGTAAATAAATGACATGCCCAGGGCAAAAGGCAAACTAAAGGAAATATAGAGAATGAGCATTTGTGGGGCGAAAGAACCCATGGCGAGGCCAGCTGAACACGAAAGGCATGCTAAGACAGTGGTAATTCGAACACTAAATCTGTTGAAGAGTCCACCCATGACAGGAGCGACGAGACACATAGCACCTACTATGATTGACGAAACCCATGCTGCAACAGGAAAGAGAAGATTGCCAAGTGTTACTAAGAGAGTATAAACGGTGGGAGAGGTAATTATCAAACAGGAAAGACCGTGTCTAACCACGTTTCCAGACACTGAGAAGAACACCGTCACGATCATGATTTCCTTAGTTTAAACTAAATAAATAATTAATGAGTTCCAGAACTTAAAATAAGAGTAGAATATAAATAACAACCTTTCTGCTGAGGGCAAGAAGTCCAAAGAAAATATTTTTGTGCAGGTTTACGGTAAATTAAAGAAAAAAAGAAACAAAAAAACCTTCAGTTTTTTTTTCAGTTAAACAAGCTTTGGTTATTGCTCATTGTGATTTTTTTCTTTTCAATATTAGCTTGTTTTTATGAAGAGGGTTCATGTTACGCAAATGTTAGATCATATCAATCACAATTCGTTGGGAAGTTCACGGGTTTGCTCATAAAGCAGTGTTAAAACCATTTTTACTAGTTTTGAGTCACTATGATAGTCGTAGTCATAATGATAAAGAAGCAGCTTCTTCTAAAAGAATACGCAGTACAAGACAAGAGCGCACAAACCATAACTCTTTCACACCAAACTGAACGGCTGAAAACCCATACCCTTTGACGCGGCACGATAACTATCAAGCTCAGTTAGAAAATAACCAAAGGAAACTGCACGCGCTGAATTAAAAAATCGTGTTTCTATTAAACAATTAAAATAAGAGTTCGATATTTCTATGTGGCGATAGTTGATTCAGCCTTCAGGGAAACGAGGAAACGTTGCAATTTTGTTGACCACGAAAAGCCACTTCACACTAATGGCTGGTAGTTTGCAATGGCCCGGCCAATCAGATCACAGTATTTGCATTAGTATGCCCAGTAGAATTTTACTAAAACTGCATGGAGACACAGAACTAGCAAAGGCGTGGACGGCGAGCAAAGAGAATTTACATTTTGATAATCAAAGTAAACAAGTTGTTTGTTTGTTTCTTGTCGCCAGATTTTCTAAAGGAAATAAAAAATGTTCTAGGTGTTTCTGTCGAGTTATAGCGACACTCATAAAAGTTTGGGAGAAGTCGAAAAAGCTGTGGAATACCCGCCTATCGCTTCGTGTTCCCACAGCATTTTTCCATCTCCCAAACTTCCACTCGTGCTTTTAATACATAGATCTAAAGACTTGAAGTGAAACTCGAGCCTGGGATGTGTTGGTCAAAGCTCGATTGAGCTAACCTGAGCTAACCCATGGATAAGCAAAACCTTTAATTTGAGTTTTGCAACTTTAAAGTGAGGGTTTTGTTTGTATTGTTTGGCAATCTGATTTGTGTTTCAATAACCTCAAACTACACAAAACATAAGCAGTGATAAACATTTTTACAAAAGAAAATTTATACTTCGGTTAACTTTAATTTTAGGTTAGCGTTAACTGCTTTAAGTTAACCTGGCTTGAGCCTGTAATCCAATCGAAAACAATACTTCGTCATTTGAGTCTAACCTTCAGTCCGCGATATGGTCATGTGATACCGGTCAGCCCGTACTGGAGTATAGCCGCCATACGAGACATCGTTTTCCCTGGTCGTAGGGGGCGGGTGCCAGCGATCTAAACCGCCAGTCATGTTGACCACGAAAAAAGAGTTCCATGGTTTTCTATTTCCATGCATGCATGTGACTCTCTTCTTACAGTTATGGGACTTCGCATGGCGGCCTTTCGGGTATCGGGCCGTCGGAGCTCCGTTGTAACTCTAACCCTAACACTATAATTCCAACCCAAACACGGTACACGTTTGCCACTTAAGAGGAATGCCTGAGGCAGGCCTCGTCAAGGTTTTGGTCACATATGGAAATTAAAACGTCTCGCCCGGGACCACGTGGCGTTTCTGTTTGTTTGGCGTGGAAGTATGCGATGTCGGGGATTAGGAACCTATTATTTCAACCATAAATTTGCAACAAAAGATCCCATCACCACGATATTTCACCAAACGCATGGTCAATGGTTGCCCTAACCATCGCTTTCCTACATCGCCGACCGAATGGGAATTTAAGGTCGCAGTTTCGCAGATATTCCTCATAGCTGGACCCACTAAGAAGGCGTCCGCTAAGCGCGAATTTAAAGTGGTACTATGACGAAAATCTCTCCAGATGGAAGAACAAGGAATCAAATCGACCATATAGCTGTTAATGGAATATTTAAGAGATCGGTACAGGACGCCAGGGCTTTCAGAGGAGCTGACGTAGGAAGTGATCACAACCTGGTTGTTGGAAATATTCGGTTAAAGCTAAGCCGGGTGGTTAGAAAGCAAGGTGAAACGACCGCACGAAAATATGAGCTGAGCAAGCTAAAGGTGCCTGAGATTAAACAAAGGTTTGTCTTAGAGCTTAAGAACAGATTTAGCTGCTTGGCAGAAACTGAGTGAGATGAAACAGGAAATGATGACACCCAGAGTGCCGAAAGTGTCGAGGTGAAATGGTCGAACATCAAGAAGGCTTTTAGCGATACAGCAAAGTCAGTTCTTGGTCATAGGCAGAGAAAGGGCAAGACTTGGATTAGTGCAACTAGTTGGAGCAACATTGACGAAAGAAGGAAATTGAAGAAGAAGATGGAAGAAACAAGATCGGAAAGGATAAGAGAAAGAAGGAGAATAGAATACAACAAGAAGAGCAAGGAAGTCAAAAGAAGTTTGAGAGCAGATAAGAGGGAATGGGCAAATGCGCTTGCAAGGGAAGCCGAGGAGGCTGCAAGGAATGGTAACCTAAAAGAGGTGTACGAGGTCACGAAGACGTTATGCCGCGATAGGCCACGAAGAATGAATATGGTGAAAGACCAGGATGGAAAGCTATTAACAACAGAAGAGGAGATCAGACATAGGTGGTAAGAACATTTCAACAATGTCCTGAACAGGCCTGAGCCGGTAGCCCCCGCAGTTGTCGACGATAGACAACCAAACGAAATAGATGTCAGCGACGAATGTATCACCCGACAGGAAATAAAGCATGCTCTGAAGAACATGAAGAATGGAAAGGCAGCTGGGATGGACTCAATCACAACAGAGCTATTGAAGGCTGACATAGAGACAACTGCGTGTGCGCTAGAAGACCTATTTCGCGCGGTTTGGGAGTCAGAGGAAATCCCGGAGGACTGGAATTGTGGTCTGATCGTTAAGCTTCCCAAAAAGGGAAATCTTACTGACTGTGGCAACTGGCGTGGAATAACGTTGTTATCTGTACCGGCGAAAGTTATGGGAAGAGTAATTATCACCAGACTGTATGATGCAGTGGATGGGTTATTAAGAGAAGAACAGGCAGGTTTCAGAAGTGGGCGAAGCACGGTTGAACACATCTTTGTGCTTCGAAATATCATCGAACAATCATTGGAATGGAATGCAAGTCTGTATACCTGTTTTGTAGACTACGAGAAAGCATTTGACAGTGTCCACCGCGAAACACTGTGGAGGATAATGCACTCTTATGGAATACCATCCAAATTCATAAGAATGGTCAAATTGTTCTACAGCAACACCAAGTGTGCAGTGATCGATGGAGCAGGCAGATCGGAATGGTTTACCGTGAAAGCAGGTGTGAAACAAGGATGTGTAATGTCAGGGTTTCTCTTCCTGTTGGTAATAGATTGGATTATGTGTAGGACTACAGAGCAAGGTAACACAGGGATTCGATGGAAGATGATGAGACAGCTTGAAGACCTAGACTATGCTGATGACATTGCGCTCATTTCCAGCACATGGGCGCAAGCACAAACGAAGTTAGAAAGACTGGGGAGCAACAGTGAAGGCACGGGTTTGAAGATAAACATCAACAAAACGAAGATGCTTAGACTCAATACTAGGAGACAAGATCCTATAAAGATAAATGGCACTGATGTAGAGGATACAGACAGCTTTGTCTATCTCGGGGCCATTGTTAACAACTTGGGTGGTGCCGAACAGGACATTCGGAGTAGGTTAGGTAAAGCTAGAAGTGTTTTTCATCGACTTTCAAAGGTGTGGAGAACAGGTGATTTCCGCCGGGAAACTAAGTTGAGGATCTTCAAGTCGAACATCATTGCTGTCCTATTATATGGATGCGAGACTTGGAGAATGACAAAAGCAGATGAAAAAAGGCTTGACACCTTCCTTCACAAATGCCTAAGGAAAATCTTGAAAGTCCATTGGCCTATGCGTGTCTCAAATGATGAAATTCGGAGAAGAGCGGGAATCGAAAAGATCCGTTCACAAGTACGACGCAGGCGATGGAAGTGGATAGGTCATGTTCTGCGGATGGCACCAAACCGAAACCCATATGTGGCATTATCCTGGGCACCAAGCGGGAAAAGAAGCAGAGGACGGCCAAGGGAAACATGGCGGAGAACGGTGGAGAAGGAACGAGCTGAGCTGGGACTGAAATCGTGGGCTGCAGCAGCAGCTGTGGCCAAAAATAGGGACAGATGGCGGGCATTGACGTCCGGCCCTATCCCCCACCTGGGGGCAAGGAACTAAGAAATGACGAAAATCGCACCTTTCCTATTTAAGCCATTTTGAAACATAAAAAAGTAGACTGCATGAGAAGAAAAATGCCGTTTACTATTTTCAAATATCTCTTTTCGTTCCAGAGATATTCAAGTTTTTAAAATATGCAAATTAGACAAGTGATGACGTCATACACTCAACCAGATTTTGTTCAAATATGATGAAAAGAGATATCTCAGCCAGTTTGTATCAGAAATGTTTGATTCTTTGCAATAATATTCTACTAATTGTGCTCCACGATATGAGCATAACAGTTCTGTTACCATGACAACATACTGGGTTCCAGACCTTCCCCATATTAAAAGCTTTTCTGGCCATCTTTGGCAGTCCATTTTGTTATTTGCTAACATCACTTCATATCCATGATCCCACAAGCCTATAAATATCTTAGCTCGACTTTGTGGCCTTGTTTAACATTTTCAAGCTGAAAATCACCAACATATTGAAATCAAGTGGGTGGGGACTGGAAAAGAGTGAGTTGCCATGGGAACGGAATTTTTCATAGGCTTAGCTGTGTTTCCCGTAGACCTATAAGCCTGCCAAGTTTCAATGTTTTGCACTGCAAATTGGCCAAGATAGCTCTATTTATATACTCAATGTAATATTGGGTTGAGTGTATGACGTCATCAATCGTCTCATTTGCATATTTTACCCATTTTTCAAACCTTAATATCTCTGAAACTAATGCAGATATTTGCAAACGGTAAACGGCATTTTTATTCTTTCATGGAATACTATGTGATACACTCAAAAAAACAAGGGGTAAAAATTTGATCATAGTACCACTTTAAGTTCGCAACTCTCACATATATTTTTTATCGCGACCCATCGCGAAGCCCATCGAATTTACTGAAGGAGAAACATAGCCATAAATTTGCTTGAAAAGCTCCCCTCGCATCCAGGTTTCACCTGTTTGAGGATCCGTGTTTGATTTCCAGCAAACGAATATTTCAGGTATTTCTCATCATTTTTCGCTTGTTCCTAACTACTAAGAGTCTGGCCGAACAGGCTTTTCAAAAGCCGGATCACAAACAATTATCAAAACTCGGCCTAGAATCGCTTTACTTCGACTTTACTAGTAACACGAACTAAACCTCTACAGCAACTGACATAGAAAAAGTTACACAAACGAAGCCGGGGAAGGCGTTTTTAATGTGTTTCTTTTCCACAGTGAAAAATTTGAAGCTATATAACAATTTCAAATTTGAACCGAGTGAGGCATTTTAATTTGACACAACAGCGTTCTGCTATTTTTTTGTTGAAGAAAATACAACTGCAAAACTGAATGTTAGCATTTCCGTTTGGATTTAGCCATTCAATGTTGACGGCATTTGCACATGGACTAAAGCATCCTGCAACCAAGCTTTAACATAAAAATAATCTCGATCACTTTTTTCCACTATAGCTTTTCACATTATTCGGATTCGAAGTACTGCCAGGCGCTCTATTTATACATCTCATTGAATCACAAATAGCCTGCGTTACAGCCGCACGTGTCACGAAATCCCCGGTATAATACAGGCGCTTTTGTCTGTCTGTGACGCAGGCTAAATCACAAAATGCTTTGTCATGCTTCGTTTTTCGAAAGGTTTGACACATGTAAACAGCTGACTTAATTTGCATTTCTTTGTTGCACGCAACCTACTTAACCCAAGATCGCCAGATCATATGTGAATACAGAAATAAAAACCTACAGTGGTAAATAGTTTATCACTGAATTCGTCACAGGTGACCCAAGCTCGTTTCTGTACATACAGTAACGATTCCGTGACTGTAGAAATATAGTTTAAAAGCGGTTTTATTCTCGAGCCTAAAAAATTCGAAGGCAGAGTGTTTCCAGGCCGATTCACAACTATAATTATGACAATTTAGGTATTTTCTTCACTTCTTTGTCCTCTATATATTCTTAAATTCTTCATACTGTCAACGAGGGACACTCATTCGTCTCATTCCGTCATTTGCGAGAGGAAATTTGCATTTAGACTATCAATCGTTCGTTCATGTTGAGGAGTCCCAGTTTTCGAGGTCTGAGCCGCTCATAGTCATCGCAAATGAACTCAATTGGATACTTCATCACATGAAACTCACCTGTCTTCTCGCGGGTTTCTTTGAAAGAATCCATGAGAACAGGAAAAAGTACACCGAGAGCGAAGGTGAACCCAATTGTTACGATCATGCGAATTGTCGTACAAAAGCAAATAAACCACGACCAAACGCTGTCTTGATTGTACGAAGAGATTTTATCGCAGCGAAGGGCCATGGTAGCAATTTTTACTTTGTACTTTGCCAAACCAGTACCGTGATGAAGAAATTCAGCCGATAAAAACCCTTTGACGCTCACGATACTTCGTTTTCAGTGGCACAATGCGCCATTGCAACACATCTGTCATGTTTGTCACGCAAGACTCACGGGCACTGTTGTTTCGCAACGTGATTTAAGACGAGTAGCACTGGGAAAGAGAAGGCTCATTGTCTAGGGGCGCTTCCCATTCGACCAAAAATTCCGAGATTTCCGGTCCGAAACTGAATGGAACGGTAAAAATTCCGGGAAAAGTTTTCGAAAATTTAGGAATACGTTTTGAGTGCACCCTCTTTTCCGGAAAATCGGAATACCTACCGGAAAATTCCGTTCCATTCGACCATTCCTGCTCGGGCCTAGTTTCTCCGAGCCTGGAAATGGGATTCAACATGGCTGATGCTCAAGCTTCTCAACATAATATTAGTGCTCTATCTCACAAACGACTGAAATATCTTAGTAGAACATCATTGCAGTGGATATGCCTCAACAAGCTTAAGTGAGTACGGCGAAAATACCTGTGAGCTACGTGAAATGTGCCCATATAAACTGCTCGCTCGCTCGTCATTCGAAATCGACTCTTGAACTAGTCAGGAAAATAAAAAGGTATCGTACCCTAAATGTAGTCGCGGACTCGTTTTACATTCTTGCGATAAATTTTATATTGCCATCCTCAGCTAATACATTGTTTATTTCAACTTCAGCGTCGTCGATCGAGCAACCTGAAAGCGTGAAGTAAACAAAGGTAAAAGAGTCCTCCTTTTGATTTCGTATTTTCGCGCCAAACTTGAAACCTGATGACCATTGAGCTGAGACGGATTAGTCCAAGGAAGCGGAAAGTACTGTTCCATTCGTCGCATGGAATACCCGGAATTTCAAACTGGAATACTTGGTTGAAAGCATTCGAACGCATGGGTTGTCAAGCTTGTATAAAAGCTGTTGTGGCGGCACTGAGTCTCACAAAAATGATTCCGTATGGGCTTGGATTGTTTGTGTCGCCGCTGTCTCAAATCTGGCTTTCATTTTTGGATTGATCTACAGCTTTGGAGTGCTGTTACTAGTGTTGATGGACTACTTCGCAAGAATCTTGTAATGCAGTAAAATAGTTTTCTTCTTTTAGGATTAATGAAATAACCCCTCGTCTTTGTGACATAGACAATGTTCCACTTTCAAACCGGCCTGCATTTAATGAGTCTAAGAGTGCAAAAGGCTTCATAGAATTCTTTTGTGAAGCGCACCATCGTCGCTAGGAGCTTTGTTATTTTGAAACTGTTTTTAAACCTCTTCAATATTTATTTCAGCTTCTAACTCAAGACTTTCATGTTCTACAAGGTAGGGGAGGTTCAAATCCCCTACAAAACTTTGGAATTTTCTTGATACATCCCTTTCTTCTCCAGGGAGAAAATTCATTCTGTAGAATTGACGAGAGTGATTTTCTATTTCTTTGTTTACTTTTTTGGAATTGATAAGAGTTCTTCCTCGCTATTATACAATTGTGCGATAATCTTTTTTCATAGTTTCTTTTCTCAAGGTTAAAAAAAACTATCTTGTAGGGTCTCTCCTTTTTCAACCCCCGCATCTAGCCTTGGACCTGAATTCTCTGAAGCCTTCTTGGACCTGAATATTGCGCTCTTGCCATTGGCGATAATCTTTTTTCATAGTTTCTTTTCTCAAGGTTAAAAAAACTATCTTATAGGGTCTCTCCTTTTTCAATCCATTTAGCCTTGGACCTGAATATTGCGTTCTTGCCATTGGCATCATAAATAGTTCTTTATTTAGTTTTTCATATTTCAGTAAGTTCTGTTGGCCTTGGCAAACGTCATTACAGATTTTGGAAGCTAATTGTTCTATTCTGCTTTGAATCTTTGATTTGAGTCTTTGATTAACTGTAAATAACATTCACCCTGAAGAAAAGTGTCATTTTGAATTTCCATAATCCAGGACCGCGACCAGGACTGCTCAAAAAGATTGATGCTTGAGTTTTCACTTTCGTGACGTCAGCTGAAATTCGCCACTTATTAATAAAAGGTTTTTTGATATCATATGTGTAGGTTTTATTTTGTAGATCAATTTTACAGTATATATCAACTAGATTGACCGCTTGCATGAAATACTAACGAATCATGGCCTGTACTTAGTTTCTTTCCAGGCTAATCTTCCTTGCTTATCTATTGAATTTAACTAAGTTAGACAAATCAATATTATTTTTTTAGCCTGAAAAGATTCGATGAAGTCAATTTGTTCACGATAATCGGTTGGAGGATAAATATTAACAACGTTGAAGCTGGTCTCACCTGGCGTCCAGAAACATATATGATAGTGTTTGTTATAAAATGTTCAAAACGTTAACAAAAGAATTCTTTGTTTCACCAGCCAATAGTTCTCTTGTTGGCATATAATAACAATAGGTGACGTCTCTATAAATCTTCCATTTGTATCAACTCTACTATCTCTACGTGAATTTATAAGCACACAAACGCCTTTTGAATGATCTAAATCATGCATGAGAATAAAAAAATTAGCCACCCCACTCCGCCGACCAGATTCTATCAAAAATAGGCCATTTCCGAGTTCCCTTGTGCCTCTGTTTCAAGGCGAGTCTAACTGCGAAACCATTCTTATGAAAACGACTTTGATTTGCATGAAAATGAAACTGCATGCAGAACTCATTTTCATATGAAAGGTTTCGCACCTAGACTCGTTTTGAAACAGAGGCACAAGAGAACTCGGAAATGGCCTATTTACACACCGAATGCAAATATGGCGGACCACTCCGTCGTCGCCCGGGACGAGTTACCTGAAAGCGAGGTTAGTCAGTCTTCGATGTTTTGTTTTGAAAATGCTTCCCCAGAAAACTCTTGCTTTGTGGTCGATCTGTTCTCTTTTTTTCGCTGTGCCTAGGAGTTGATGTGTTTCTGAGTGCGACGAGAAAGAAATCTTCCACCGTTCACCTCTAAGGGAAAATAGTGGATCAATGCAAATTATTCGTTGAGACGGAGAAAAGGAGTTCACGATCGCCGCGGGAACTAAAGTTTGTTTGCTACGTTTCAGGATAGAAGATCTCAGAAAAATCGTTTAAATGACGAGCTTATGTGGTGTCTGGTGGTGGTCCAACACGATTTTCATGGCCAATACCTTCTCCAAGTTTAAGAAAAGCTCTTCTTGAATGATATCCTCTGTCTCAAAGGAAGAAGTCATTTGCAATTGCGTTCGCGTCCACTCGCACGGAATCGCACGAAGCAAATACTACGGTGCAATAACCAAGCGAATGAACTTCAACTGCCCTGTCGCTGTAACCAGTGAAAGCATTGAGCCAAATGACAACAACCTTGGGAGCTAAATGTGATCGTTCACACATTTTCTAAGATCGATTCAAACCTGAACTTAAACGGTTCCTTCGGCGATCGTGAACTCCTTGTCTCCGTCTCTTTGGTTTCCCCTCAGAGGCGAACGAGAAAACTGAAAAAAAAAGAACACTTTCTCTGCTGTGGAAGATTCCACTCTGTTTCGGTGGAATTCAGAAACACAAAAACGCATAGGGAGGGCGAAAAAGGGACCAAGTCGACAACGAAGCAAGACTTTTCTGGAAAAGCATTGTCAAAACAAAACATCAAAGCCTGACTAGCCTCGCTTTCATTCGACTCGTCCCGGGCGCCGACCGAGTGATCCGCCATTTTTGCATTCGGTGTATTTGATTTTGTTTTTTAAAATATGAGAATATCGATCTTCTTTTTTCTTGATTCCTTAAACCTCTAGCATTAAGCATTAAGAGTTTCACGGTAGGCATTGAAATTAACCAACGGAGGAATAAAAAAAAAAGGAAAAAACAAAACAAAACAAGAACTAAGCAACGCTACAACGATCAAACAAGACAATTACTCACCTCCCCTGGGAAATACCGATCAACCGGCCAAAAGCCCAAATTAAACTCAAAGTGCAAAATAGAGAGGTTTGACTACAATATACTAGAAGAGGTATGTAAAATCCTGGCGGGTTGCTCAGGATTCTGATTTTTTTCTTTGGATTCTTTTTTTTTTTATTCAATATGTGACCAATGTCAGTGTAACCGTGCGTTAGGTTTTATCGTTTTATCGTCATTTATCGTTTGGATGACGAAAATAAAATGAAAACATGGAAGCAAACTCCAGTCAATTGTTTTCCGGTGGGATCATTTGCGGTTCACTTCGGAGATCGTTGGCGGTTCAATTTTGGGATCATTTCCGGTCTGAGAAGAATCAAGAAGAATCAAGTGACCGAAGAATCAAGTCTTTTTTCCCTTACAAAGATAAACTAGCTCCTTCATTCAAGTCAAAAGTAGTGTACAGAGCAAACTGTTGGGACTGCAATGATTTCTACATAGGGAAAACGAAACGCCGATTACGTGACAGAAAAACAGAACATTTTAAAGCCCTAACTACAAATTGTCACGAATCTGCAATTGCTGATCATGTTAGAAATTTTAGCAACTGGTCGATCAGACATGCCATTATAAAATTAAAGAGTCTCTGTTGATCCGTGATCTAAAGCCAGCCTTAAGGTAATTCCCTTGAAATTGTCCTACTATCAAACTTTTTTTGAAACTTGGCGTAATGAACATTCTTATGAACATTATAAAAATGCAATAAAAAAATGGGGTCACCGTGCTTGTTTACGCGTCAGCAGGCTCTTAAATGGGGTATTTCTACCGGTTGCGCGTTAAAAGTTCGAATCACCTTCATACAGAATTAAATCTTGGTTACTTGAAAGACACAAAATTTTGCCTTAATAGCAAAGCTTCATTTATTGACATAAGCAGTATTGCTTCATTTAAGCTGTTTTTGATTGCCTGGTTGCGGGGATATTGCACTTTTTCGAACAGTTCCGTGGTTAACTCGAAGTACTCGCCTTGGCCAAAATACACCCAGTTGGGAACTATTTTCCAAAAAAAAATTAAGTTCTACTATCAAACTTTTTTTCCTCTTCAAATATGTTCCTCATTAGACTATTCTTAGCAAATACCTGAAATAAAAATCGGGGGTCACGGTGCTCGTTTAAGAGAAAAGGAGAATTTATTCCGTTATCGAGCTCAGAGTTTGAGGGAAATCTCTTAAGCGGCCTTCACACGGCAAACTAAAGTTGGCAAACTCGTGTTGACATACTCAAGTTGATGTGTGTGAACGGCACAAAAACAGTCGGCAAACAAGTTGGCAAACTGTTGGCGACAAATAGAACTTGCCTCTATTCTCGCCAACTTTTTCGCCAACAATTTCGTGTTGGTAAACTCGTATCTGACGTGTGAACGGTTGGCCAACACGTGCTGGTAAATTTCAACCAATCAAAACGAGCTCTATTCACGTGATTTATTTGCGTGACACTTCACAAAATGGGGGACGCGAGTCAACACTTTTTAAATAGACCTCTTTAGCTTGGGCGGTTTGTTTTCCCATTGTAGACAACGTGATGATACTCTTGAGAATTCTTGCTTTGAAATTTTCAAATAGTCTCGTGTATATGAATGAATAATTTTAAGATGGACAAAAGAAAAATTCTCCAGAGAATACCACGTGTTCTACAATGGGAAAACAAACCGCCCAAGCTAAAGAGGTCTATTTAATATCAAAGCGGTTCACAATTGTCGGGCTGTTCGGGACGTTTCATCTATAGCCTACAAAGATACTAAAAACAAACAAAACAAAATGGAGGAGCGCGCGGACAAACTTGGTTTCGTCCAAGCCATTCTAATTCTCCACCGCTTTCTGGATCTTCTCTTCTTATCCTCTGTTTCACTGTTGTACGTGATTGAAACTGCATTAAAAAGCGGCCATGTTGGAAATTGCCGTGTTTGTTATTTGCCACGAGTTTGACGTGTGAAAGAACGAGTTTGCCAACTTTTTGAAGTTTTCCAACACGAGTTTGCCAACTAAAGTTTGCCGTGTGAAGGTCGCTTTACGTTTTGCACGTGCACGCGCCCATGTGCGCGCGCTGATGACGCGAAAATCGTGCTCAGTAGGGATGCGCAATGCAATACATATATCTTATTAGACGTTTTGTTGTGTAGTATCGCTGAGTATTTTTACGAGTTGTGCCGTATTTTGGGGAGCCCGTAGGGGGAGTCAAAATACAAACAACGAGTAAAAATTCTCAGCGATACGACACAACAAAACGTCTAATAAGATATTTATTATCCAACACGCCAAATTGGTATATTCGTGCGAGCGAATTTCGTGGATATTATTTATTTGCAGGGAATGCGTGACAGAAGTATGCGAAGTGGAACGGAATTGGCGCGGTAAATCCAGGTAACTGATTGGTCAACGGCAGCAAACCTGTTTAACCGGTCCTCTGGAGTACAAATACCGCGTGATATTTGAACTCGTTTTGGGCGTTATTTGTACTCGCGAAGTGTAGTTGGATAATAATAAGGAATTACCTTAATTTAAGGTGGCCGAACACAGTTTTCGCGCGTGCTTTTGCTGATGCAATAGCAAAGCGCGCGAAGTCTAAAAATAGAATGCAAATCACTGAATTCCCCGAGAGACTCAGTCCACATAAGCTTGTTCTGAGGGAAATACAGGGAATATAAGCGAAATTTTTGTTTCACAAGTGTTTTAGGAACATCGGCTTTTGCCCTTAAAGAAATCTTCAAAATCATCCAACATTCCAGTTTGTTTGTCTGAGTCTTGTCTGAGTCATGACGTCACTCGCGCGCTTCGCTATTCAGCACGTGCACAAGGTTTTCAAAGAACAAACATGCCGTCAATAGAGCGATCATTTTATTTACTTGACACCCGCACTATCTGTGTTATTTTTCTCTATAATTGAACGCAGTGTATTGATGGCTTTACTCTTTTATTACAAAGATATGTTAGAAAAAGGTAACGATGCAAAGAACCCAGCAATCAGTTTCAGCTTTTGTTTGTTGCTGAAAGAACCCAGTTAAATGCAACGCATGCACAGTTGCTTGAAAAATTGAGACCGATTGCTTTAGCAGAAACGTGCCGATTTCTAACGATCTAGTCGTTAGAATTTCAAGAAATTTGGCAGAAAAAGAGATCAGAGACCACGTAAATGATCTATTGAAAAAATCTGAATTTTGACATAGGGAAATTTTAATAATACAGAAAACGATTAACGGCGAATTACAAAAATCGACTATGTCAAAATTTTATTAGAACCATGTTGACAGAAGGGATTTAATGTCAATTCTTAGTGTGCAAAATATGAAAACAATCTAACGACTAGATCAGTTTTTTTAAATAAACCATAACCATTATTTAAGCCTTGTTTTTAACCAGCCCCGTTGCCATGGCAACAGCACACACCTTTGTGAAAATGCGAGAATAAATATTTCTGTGGTAAACCTTGACTCTTGCAAAAAATGGTTGCCAAAGCTTAAATAGTTTAAAAGTTATGGTGAATTAGGCATAGGCACTTAAAAACTGTGTTCGGCCACCTTAAATGAAAACGTTGGCAGTGAGAAACTTCATCTCTATTATTAGCATATTCTTGTCGTTTTATGTCAATCAATTTCGTTAGTTCCCAGTCCGTACAGTTGTATTTTTGAATTTAAATTTATCTGTAACTGAATAATAGTCACTTTGATGAAGTATGCTGTAACATACGAAACGTTAAGTTTATGAAAGTTATGCAGTTCAAGCAAATGTTTGTAACCGCTGTTTGCGTTTTATTCCTATTGAAACTAACATGGCCCAAATCAAAGAATTTTTACTTCTAATCTGTATGTACATACTGTACAGCAAAGGGTTTCCGCTGGTCAAGCGAACTTTCAAAATCCCATTACGTGATTAGTCAAAAAAAGATCTCGGAAGGTAAATTCGTGACGTGACGTGTGCTATTGTAACCCAATCGCCAAAGTCAGCGAGTAGCTCTAGATCTTCAGTTTCTAGTCCACGTCTCCAAATTTTGTCAGTTTAAAAAGGAACTGACAGTATTCGACATGGCAAAACTTTGCACGTCGAAAAATTGCCTCACAATCAGGACAGCTTGTGGTCAACGCTTGTGTGTTTCTCAGCAATGATGTGCTGGACGGCAGCGATAGGCTTCGTGTTTAGCTTTGGTATCTTCTTTCCGGTTTTCATGGATTACTTTAAAGAAGATCGAGAACGCACAGGTATGAATTTTAGTCTTCTTGTTTAGGAGCTAGGATGGTTTGTGCAATCGTGAAGAGAATGTGTTAATTAATCTTGTTAAATTGATTTGATATTGATGTGAATGTACACATCGGGATGCTGTCAGGCCGGTCCTACCATTTTTTTCAGCTGCTTGACATTTATGTTCTTTTGAATTTCGGGGGAAATGTTATGTTCTGCTAAATTAACAGAGTAACACAAAACAGGTTTTTTTCTTCTCAAACCCATTTGATTTGTTCAGAACAAAAACAATTTTAGCAGTTTGTTGATTTTTGAATCAAACTCAAAAGGGTCTGTACAAACCGTAGAGCTCTTGAAGTCTGGGTTTTAATTAAATGTTATCCCTTTTGAACGACAAGCTATTATCTGAATTCATTATCTTCCTTTGTGTCATTTCAATGTTGATTTATTAAGAAAGTGATGTGTTGTATCACATGATTATCAGGCATTAATTAACATAACACACTGCACGTGCATGTAATCACACCCCCGGCGTACAATGGCAGTTCATCCGAGGTCACGACACAACAACACTGTTTCGTTATGCGTGAAATATTCGAATTTTCTTTCTTTTTTTTACCCCATAACCTTTGCAGCAGCTGGAAATCAGTTTGAGTTCACAAGCAACGCATCTTTACAGCTGGACTGTCAGGTCGCGTGCTTCGGAAGCATTATTGCTCCAAGGCAAGAAATGGGAGGAGGTTAGGCGGGCTGAGGGCTCGTCGATCTAAAGAAATCTTGTGTTAATACCTCTGATTCTTAGTCGGATGTCTCCCCTTCTGAATGTTATTTCCTAACAACCACAGCCTGGGCCTCCGCAGGTACTAGGTATCCCAAGCTCGTTGCGTGAGCTTCGATATATTTCGTAAGAACGTAAATACAAGAAATTGCGCATCAATAGTAACGAACGTAAAAAAATTAAAAACGAACTCTTAAATTTTTACCTTGTTCCATCCTGGCTGCGGCCCTTCTATATTTGAACGTAATTATATTGTTTCGGAAGTTAGGCCATTTTAAAGAGTGTTAGGTTCAAAAGGAGTAAATGTACCCACTGGAAGTGAGAAAAAGGGTTTTTGCTGCACATGCGTTCCTTTCAGGCTGTGTTTCTTTCTAGAGGATGAACACATTATCTTTCAGTTTGAAATAGCGTAAAATGCCAACCCCCGTGGGAATGGTCACTTGACCCATGTTTGGGTATAGGGGTACCGCTGAGGATTTGAAATCCAGCTCCTGCTTAGGACAAAAGTACTGCAAAAACCCTACCCTGTGTCTATTTTAAGACCCTGTTTAGGACAAGAGATAAAGGTCATATAATACCATGCATGAAGTCACGTCAAGAGACGATTATCACGGCATAAAGCGAAAAGCGAAAGACAACGCTTAAGAGACTAACAAGCAACCATACCTTGTGAAGGACAGTTTCTTTTAATTTATTGCAGAGTAACTCCACTAGAATACAAACAAAAAATAAATAACGTCAAAATAAATGGAAACTGTAGCAGAAAAATTGTGGAGGAGACAACCCAACTTGCTGATGCACCATACAAGGGATTCCCCCCCACCCCGACCCTGTTTAGGACAGTGGCCAGTGCAAATTCAGGACAGCAAGGCTAAATAAACCATACCCTATCCGGCGATACGTCTCCATTTAGGCGAAAAAAGGGGACAAACAAATCCTTCTCCCAACCTGCCGGGAACGCCATTCAGGCAACTCACCTTGGGATACCCATTAGACAAAAGCCTGCCACAACGTCTTCTGGGCGGCCCACTTTACGTTCCATGGTGTCATGGTCATAGGAAGCCCTGGACTTAGCATCCTCTTTCTCTTTGCCCTTCACACACTCCTTCCACTGAGTTCTCTCAGCTATACTATCAAACGTACATAATTGCAAGTATTTGGTGACTAGATGGACCTGATATGACGCACATAATTCTACAAAGATGTCATCGAACATACGGCTACTGCTGTCGTTGTCGGAGTTGTTTTGGCTAGTTTTGCCGTTTAGTGAAGAGTGTGTTTTTATGCTGTTTTTGTATTTACAAATTTTCAACTTACAAAATACAAACTTTTCAACACCCCCGATATTCTTAAAATTTGGCAAATTTTAAGCTCGATATTCTTTTAGATTCCTCTTTCTAACCTCGTCGTTCTTGGTCCCGTGCTGGAAGGTACAGATCTTCGTTTTTTCTCCATCGATTTATGGCCCAAGAGCGAAGTCGCGTGCTTGCGGGTTTAAGAATAATTATATGCTGCACCTTTTATGGGGTCGTTGGTTAGTTTAGAAAATATATTGTTAAGAAAAGCTTCGTAAGAGTGTCACTCGCGCGTAATTCTACATCGCCAGCAGAGTGTGTGGATTAGGGTTCGAATATTGTCGCGGCTGTTTAATAATCCGGAAATCCCTCAAATAGTAGTAATGAGTAATTTCTTTTATGTGTGCACGGGTTGGAAATGTACGAATTGGAAAGGGATTATTTTTGATGTAACTAAAAGGAGCGGAAGCAAACTTCAAGCAGGAGAAATGAAACGGGAACATGAAACTAAAATGGACTTGAAACTTGAATTCATTACTCGAAATGTTCTCGAGTTTTCCATCCAGGGGAGAGTATTATGGCACCATCGTCTTTTGTTTTAAGGCGGGGGTCTACCTGAACTTAACTAAAATTTTAGGAAGTTTAAAAAGCTAGGAATTAAAAGTAAAGAGAATAGTTTTGGTACACCACCAGACAGTTGATTTTCCCCGAAAGGGTACCCCAGGTGGGCGGACAACTGGTTGGTGTATGTGTACTATTTTCTAACTTCAAATTCTAACTTTAAAACAGCATCAAATCTTCCAAATTTCCTATTTCCATCAATTTTACTAATCCTTTGAGAAAAATTATTTATCTCCAAATATACCCAAAAATTCCCCAAAAATTGACAAGACAGTACAAAACGTAGATATGTGGGACGAGCAGAGAGATTTTTGACTGCTTGAAACGCGAACGAAATATTTGCGTTAACCCATAATACCCACCCAAATCTTTATTCCCATCCTTAATTCATATCAACCGCCGCTTAATATATAATTTAAAGTAAAAGGACGTTTTATAAGTCCCTGTTTATACGTCGCACAATCGCGGAATTTAATCCGAGGACGTGCTAGTTATTAAATTCAACGATTTCGCAACGTATAAATCGAATTACATTCGTCAGCTGAATTAAATTCGTCCAAGACGTTGTATCCGTCTTGCTCGGACGGATATAATTGCGATAGCGCGTCTTCAATTTAGACGTCGCGCAACAGACGCATCGGATTAAATGCATACATTATTATAATGAGCCCTTGGTAAGCCCGTGGTTCGTTTCGTTCATGTCACATGCGCAAACAGTGCGTTCGTACTCACGTTTCCCACGTCTTTCCAACTTCGTACGTTTTTTTTTTCGCGCGAGTTATGTCTTCGTTGTTAGAAAATAAGCTTGCACTAACTCTGTCCATAGGGTTTTTCTTATTTCTTCACAAACTTCATTGACAATGTTGTGAACAGTTGCCACACCAAGACCAAACAATTCAGCAATATTATACAAAGTAGTCGCTGAATATCTTCACTTTCCACTGATTGAAACAATAGACAAATCAATAAACATACTTGAGAAATAAACCTTTTGTTCAACACAACCAGTGTCAACATTCAACGTCGCAACTCTCTCCTCCGCTGTCTTTCTCTAGACATTTTCTCTAGCAGTAAAGCTTTGGTAAACCTCGCCATTTCGTTTTTGTTTTCTCGCACTGGTACCCTGGTTTAATCTACGCGTTTCATGCGTTTTTTAAATTCGCCGCTGGTCAGATAAATGCTGAAGTCTCGGGCAAAATATTTAATTCGTCTTATTAATTCCAACGACTTCGACTGGTCGACGAATTTAATTTGAATTAAATTCGTCTGAATTAATTTCAACGTATAAACTAGGGCTAATTAGTTAAACTTTTACTTGCTCTAATAAATGTCAAGAAACCTTGGTGATAACTCACGAAACATTTTGGCAACGAGAAAAGCTTTAAATGTTAGCGGGCCATACTCCACTGCACGGCCTGCTAAATTAACCAATCACAGTAGAGTGTATTAATTAAAAAAATCAACCAACTTTATCGGCTCGTAGTCCGTTTTTTCATCAGTACAGTTTTTGTATCAATATCTTATGTATTACTTTTCAAGGTTCTTACAAACTTGGGGGTATAACAAAGATCGGACTTTTTACGTTTGATCGACAGTCAACATCATCTTCAGTTCAAACAAAGGAAAACACTCAACGACAGTCAGAAAAACTCTCGAAGGCCTAGCCGTTCAACTTAGAGAGACCGCAGAGAGAGCGAGAGAGGGTTTAACCTCCACTTTCGAGCTCTCGTTTATGGTTCCCAAACACTGTTTTCCTAAATGAATTCATTTCATTCACTCTTCATATTTCTAGCCTGAAAGTGGATCGGACAAACGTAAAATGCCTGTTGCAATCATGAAACATTTCCTCTCCTTATAGCGTTCTTGTGCTTTTTTCCAGCCTGGATCGGTTCTCTGGCCATTGCACTCGTGTTTTTCACTGGTTCTGTCTCGGGAATCATGGTCAGCAAGTTTGGTTGTCGGGTGACATCTCTTCTTGGAGCCATTATCTGCGCGGTGAGTTTGGCCAGCGCATCAGTGTCTCAAAGTCTTGTGGTTTTATATCTTTCCTACAGCATACCATTTGGTATTGGCACCAGTTTTATTTTCAACGCTGGGCTTGTAATCGTTAGTAATTACTTCACCAGGCGACGATCTCTGGCCCTGGGTTTTGTGTCTGCTGGTCAAGGATTGGGCGTGCTGGTTCAAGGGCCGCTTCTACAGACATTGATCGATCATTATGGCTGGAAAACAACTTACAGAATCATGGCCGGGGTGATATTTGGTGTTTGCTTACTCGGAGTAACTTACGATCCTAATGTGAAATCTGACATGGAAGTGGAGAACGCTAACAAATTAGCATCAAGACATAAGAAATCACCGCACCAGCCTCGAGAGCCAAGAAGATGCATGGTTTTGGACGTGTCAGTGTGGAAAATTCCGGCTTTCGTTGCGATAAACTTTTCCTCCGCTATTGCGCAATTTGGGCACTTTGTTCCTCAAATTCATCTGGTAAGTTTAATATGCCTTTTTAATATGACGGGCCTGGTCTGCGGTGATAAGGAGAATTCTGATTGGTTCCCTAAGCGGTCAGGGGGGGGGGGGGGGTGTTTTATCAAGCGTTTTATACTGCGAGGTGTAACCCCTTACCCTTTTGTATACCATTTTGACAGAAAAGATACCCCTTTCGAATAACTGTAATTGAAAACATACTCCTTTCACATGAATAAATCGTCAAAAAAGGAAGTCTATAGTTGGTACTCCCCGACAACATGTGCGCAGTGTTTATCAGAACTACCCTCACCCAGAACTACTGCTGTACTACTACTGTTATTTTCATGTACGGTCCAGTAGATAAAATGAAATAACCATAAAATAACTAAAAGAAAGATTTCCGTACTCTGTAAAAAACCTCAACCTGAAACCTAAAATAGTCCCCCTTTGGGACGGAGCCTCCCTGTGTTGGCCATTATGGGAAGTACCCCCTGGGGGAGCCCCCACGTGCTTATATGACTCGTTAATGTAATCCAGGGTGCCAGTTGAAAAGTACCACCGAGACTTAGGTTTTAACTGAATTGCTATAACGACCAACTTGCACATACTTATACTGGTAGCAATGTAGCAAAGAATAGTACAATGTATTGTTCGACTTTTATCCTAAGCTATAGCGTCTAAAACTATTAAGGTTGTCAAGAAAACGTGATTCTAGCGTCATTTGCTATTGACGTTTTCAGATACGATTCTGCGCAGACATTGGTATAACTGCTGACAAAGCCTCCAAGCTCTACATTTATTACGGAATATCGTCAGCCATTGCCCGAGTGATATCAGGCCGAATTTGCGACATGAAATTAATAAACCCAATGTACATCTATCAAGGGGTGGAATTTGTGGTTGGTTTGTCGACAATTCTCATCACCCTTGCGGGCAGTTACTCTGATATGATTGTGTTTGCTGTGTTTTATGGATTTTGCGATGGATGTTTCATAACGACCCTAAACGTTATTCTTTTAACGAGCGTTGAAGAATCTAAGAGGCCCGCCTCTCTAGGATGGAATATGCAAGTTGCGTCAATTTTCATGGGCAGTGGTCCGCCTATCGCAGGTAAGCGTTACAGACAAGTGATTTTATGTAAGTCTGTTGTGCGCATGCAGGAGAAGGAGCGGTGGCCTCATGGCAGTGTGCTCGACTTCGGATCAGTGGTGCTTGTTCGAGCCCTGGCAGGAGACATTATGTTGTGTTCTTGGGTAAGGCACTGTCACAGTCCTTCTCTCCACCCAGGTGTACAAATGTGTACCGGCGATTTCAATGCTGGGGGTAACCCTGCGATGGACTAGCATCCCATCCAGGGGGGAAGTAGAATTATTATTCATTCAAAATATTTCCCTCCTTGCTCTACAGAGTTCTTCATATCCTACGAAAGCCGAATTCAATAATTGCTAATTATTATTCATTCAAAATATTTCTCCGTTTCTGATTGGTTAAAACCACACGCATAATTCACCAAAACCAGCTGCTTGTTGACCACTATTGAACCAATGACGTCAAAAGTGCAGCACACTGCAGATTATTGAACCGTTGACCGAGAAAAACAGGGGACGAGGTTGTGTTATTTTCTGTTGAGCAGGAAAACAAAGAGCGAAATGGCGAAACTCCTTTAAGAACGAGGACATATTTTGAATGAATAACAAAGCAATTATTGAATTCTCAGTGTCTTTCGTAGGATATGAAGAATCTGCAGATCTCGGAGGGTGTTATCCACCTCGGCCTTCGGCCTCTGTGATAAACTCCTCCTTGATCTGCAGAATTCTTCATATCCTACTGCAGCCTCCTTCAATACTTTGTTTAAATACTCTTCGTCGCTTCATGCTACAGAAACCGGAGATAGGCGCCGGCCTGATGAGCCACTTGCAATTTGGCGTTGTAGTCCTGACCTCAAGCTCTATGCGTACTCGAAGGTTGTACAATAACAAATTTCATACTGATCAGAGTTAAATCACGATGATGAGAGTGCACGTGCGCGAGACCTTGGAGACCCAGGGGAGCCAGTGGCAACATCAGCGCTGGCACTTGTCCTTGTCTTTGCGACTCCGTTTTTGAGCCATTGCGGGGGGGCGGGAGGGTAAGGAATTTCCAAATCAGAAAACTTCCTTTTCACCCCTCAAAAGTAATGTGGGTCGTCTCCTAATGTGGCCGCATACCTTGCTACATTAAGTAACGTGACTTCACAGGAACAACCTACAGGCCACTGTGTAGCCCGGGCGTTTTTGCACGGAGAATGTGCACGTGCGTGAGGAAAACGTTCTGGAAGTTTCCTGTTGCAACACGTTTCCTCCGTCTTCAACCTTTCAGTCTCAATATAAATTTAAGAGGCATATTTACTTTGAATTTATCAGCTGTGTTCTTTTTTTTGGGATGCTATAATGTTAGGTTTGATGGACTGTATAGCAATGGGTTCTTACTATGGTGCAATTCTACCTGGCTGGAGGCACTGTGATACCTTGGGGCAGCGATACCATTTATTCTGCTTTCATGAAAAGGACCAATTGCCGACAAAACGAAGATCCAGGTCAAATCCGTAAATGACAACGTTCAAGGAAGAGTCTTCCTTGTCATGTAAATCTGGCATATGATCGGGGAAGCTGGAGCGCCAAATCACAGGCACGGAGGCGCTACACCGACGCGCCATGTTTGTGACGTGCAAAAGTGGAATGATTGACATGCCGTTAGATGGTTTGTCGTGAATGACACGGTGCTTGTCCTGTACAGAGGAAGGTAGCTCCAGTGGCAGTATAACGTCGGCCGAAAACAATAATAATCCTCCATTTGCCGTTAGATGCTGGTGGCTCTAGGTGGTAGCATAAACCCTGCCGGAAAATAACAACACCGTGCCATTGTTGTTAGATGCTGGGACAGGCTTTTCCGAAAATATTTCAACGGACGATGAGCTCATTTCCAACGACACAAAGGCCCCAGAAACCATCCAGCCAAATGCCTACCAAGTAGAAGTGGAGATTAACTCCCCATTAGCGTCAAAGAGCAGCGAAGATAACAAACAGGAAACAACAGAACAATTTGTTGCAAGACACAAAGTTCTAGTCAAGTATGAGTACGTAGAGCTTTTTTGCAAAGACCAGCTGTATCATGCCATAGACCATTTTACCGTTTTGTTAAATGTAACCTAGCTTCTGCATGGAAGAGATGTTTAGGTAGAACTTGTAATTAGGAACTAGTTATCGTGATTATCTGTGGAGGCGCGGTAGCCTCTTGGTTAGTGTGCTCGTCTCCGGATCGAGTGGTCCGGATCGAGTGGTCCGGATCGAGTGGTCCGGGTTCGAGCCCGGACCGTGGACATTGTGCGCAAATTAACGCGCGCTTTTTCGTAACTTTCTCGGTCATGTAATAAATTAGCATTCGTATGAAAGCCCGTTTTCGTGACCTATTGGTGTAAACGATAGTCCTAAACATAGAAATAAAGCTGCGTTTTCAAATTTCGCCAGTTTGAGGAGCGTTGAAAGTGGTATTATGATAAAAAAAAGTCATTTCCTTTTTTTCTTCAGATTTTTAAAGCGTGCTCGCTTAACACCTAACTGGCAAAACTTTGAGCTTTGAGTTTTATCCGCAGGCTGTTTATTTTGAGTGTAAGTTTTGGATTTCACGGTGCGCCATTTCTCAACTTCAAAACTGACCGATAGGACATCAGAGGGTTGGATCTAGAGAAAATGACGTAATTTACTCACTAGCTTAAGATTTCAGCGCGTAAACTTAATTTGTTATACATGTATAAGCAAAACACAAGTTTGAAAGTCTGAAAGCCCGAAAATCCCGTGCTGCATATTAATTCAGCCGCGTACACACGCAAAGACTGGTGAGTCTTTGACCTCATTTTCCCAGCTCTCTCAAGATTTTAAAGTTTGCAATCGCGGACCAATAAAGAGGGAAAATTCCACTTAAAATAAACGTTTTTTTTTTTAAAGTCAGAACTTAAAACTTGTGTCAGTTAGTGTTTAGTTAACATAGTTTTGAAATCCAAAGGAAAAAAGAAAGAATTTTTTTTTTGTCGTAGTACCATTTTAAGAAAAGCTCCGTTTTCGTGACGGATTAGTATACACGATAGGCCTAACCGTATTAAAAAACTGCGTTATTAAATATCTCCGGCGTAAGCGTACTGTGGACCCTCAACAAAGTGATCATAGATATAAGGACTGAATTTGGTTTTCACTTCACTGACCCCAAAGTGAAAGTCAAGGGTACAGTTTTGAAGCATTGATAAAACGGATGAAGATAAATAACTAAATTTCAATAAGATCTTATTGGCTATTTATAAATACCTTATTTTTTAATCACTGCCATTGTTGTTATGATAAAAATTCCCGACTGATAAAATGGACGAAAATGAATCATTACGTATTAATAGGAATTGTTTGACTATTTATAAATACCTTATTTTAATCACTGCCTTCAATTGTTTTCAAGATAAAAATGCCTCCCTGATTAATTTTTGTGGAGAAAAACATTCTTCTGGTCTTTATTTGGACTAGGGATCTTCCACCTTATGAACAAACCATTGTTTCGTAGTTTATCCAAACATAAGTGAAGTCCGTTCATAGCTACTGTAAAGTTTGTTAGTGTACTTTCATTTCATGTACTCGTTTTTCAATGTTAACTTAATCATGCATGTTTATCTTAAGTTGTAGTACTGATTTTGAGAAATACAGCGACAATTTTTTTAACAGCATGTGGAAATTTTCTTCACCAGTGCTTGATGTGATGTGATGTGATTAAGTCTGTATCGCTACTATTAATATCTATTCATTCAAAATATTTCCCCTTTTCTGATTGGTTAAAACCCCACGCAAAATTCCCCGTAACCAGCTGCTGTTGGCCAAATTGGGAAAGAACTTGTCATATTGAACCAGTGACGTCAAAAGGTTTGTCATATTAAACGAATGACGTCAAAATGACGTCAAAAGTGCAGCCCGGTGCAGGTTATCGAACAGTTGACCGAGGAAACCTGGGGAAAAGGTTGTGTTATATTTGGTGAGCAGAAAAACATAAAACCGAAATGGCGAAACTCCTTTAAAAACGGGAAATATTTTGAATGATTAATAAAGCAATTATTCGGCTTTCGTAGGATATGAAGGATTCTAGAGATCAAAGAGGGTGTTAGCCACCGAGGCCTTTAGAAGTCTCCATATCCTACTCAGCCTCATTCATGATAATATCTGTACCACAATAATTCATTAATTCTCATAAATTTGCAAAACGTTTGCATAATGTCTTATTTTTATTTATGCAGTAGCGATAATTAGTTTTATAATTGGTTTTTGTTCTGTATTACTTTGTAATTCTGAAGTGGCGAAAGAAAGAAACAAAATAAAATAAATAAAATTTTCGTCTACGAGAACCAGTTATCATCATCGACGACCAAATTTCAGAAATATATCATCGCTGAACTTCACAGCAATGGAATTGTCGTCAGGGACGGGTTGTTCAAAGCCTGATTAAGCTAACCCAGGGTTAGCGGGAATTTTGATTTCACTTTTGTAACTTTTTGGTGTGGTGTTCTGTTCATATTATTTGCCCTTCAGTTTTAAGTTGTAGTAATCTCAAACTACATCAAACGTTAGAGGTGAAAAACATTTTTAAACAAGGGAAAATAATGCTGCAGTAACGTTTAATCCTGGGTTAATATTAACCGGTTTTAGAACAACCCGGCCTGTTATTTTATGTCTTTTTCTTGTTTGAGAATTTCGATTTAGCGACGAAATGGGCAGTAACAATAGAGTGCATCTGCTTGAATCATCTCGAACTTGCTTCTCTTTCTGCAAGCTCGAGTAGATGAAACTATGAAGTTCAAAAGCGTTTCTTATTTTACGTGCAAAGGCATGGCAAACAACTCTATTTCTAGATCAACAGTTTCAGATTTTTTGACAAACAGCCATTTTTAAATCCTTCACGCTTGTAGACTTTGAAAAGGTTTTGCATAGAAATGTTTTAAAAAATTCTCCGAATTTGATCTTGAGCGGACAACTGTAATGTCTATAATAGACCATTTACAGTTGTGTGTTCAGTGCCGATCTGGCCTTTGAATGGCAGCGAGGCTAGAGGTTACCTTGTTTTAATACAGATCTCACTGCTTTTGCTGTGTAAATCAAGTTATTCTTATGGCAACAAGTTGTTACTTAGACGAGAAAAGCAGAGAGGTCTGTATCAATGCAAGGTCACCTCCAGCCTAGCTTGCAGTCATAGGCCAGGTAACTAAGCACACAACTGTAAAATGGCCTATTATCGTTTACATTTCTCTCGATTTATCCTCCCATGACAAGCTCTTTCGGCGTATCGCCCTTCGCTGCCATCGAGCAAACACCGCATCAAATAGTTTTGATTTGATAGACTATACAGTATCACAGTAACTTTTCTCTGCCAAATTGGCTGGAAGTTTCTTATTGCAATCTATGCTCTGATTAACTACGTTAATACGATTCACAAAACCTGTCATCGAGTTTTCAAAGTATCAGTATTACGCCATGCAGGTGGCAATAAACCATGCGGATAACGCGGGCAGGCGGTTCCTCACCGCTTTGTGCGCTCACGCTCAAATTGCCTAAAAAATTGCTTAAACCGCCAAACTACAGGGTCTCGATGGGGAGTTTATTACCTTCGACAGTGAAATAATAACTTCTTGAAGGTTTATTTTCAAGGATGAATTACACAAGAGCAAAACAATGACATCAGTAATCAAGTTTCCTTTTCAGTGATGCGTTATTATTTCGAAGGTCAACTCTATATGGAAGGTACAGAAAAGATGGTTGTGAAAAAGAGCAACAGCCCTTATATGGGAGATTAACTATCCTTGCCTTCAACCTGTCTTGACGAGACATGAAGTAGTTCTGTATGTATGTATGTATATATGTATGTATGTATGTATGTATGTATGTATGTATGTATGTATGTATGTCTGTCTGTCTGTCTGTATCTATGTATGTATGTATGTATGTATGTATGTCCTCGTGACGCGATATTGTAGTGTTATATAGACCACGGGACTTGGGGTCGATCGGGGTCGATCCCTTGTTTGGTCAGTGTAGTTTTGGGCAGAACACAAGACAGTGAGTATCTCGACCCAGGTGGACTTGTATCAGTTCCAAACAGCTGGAGGGGAGGAAGTAGAAAGACGTATAGTGGGTTATAGTAATGCTGTGAAAACTGCAATAAGCGCTGGGGTACTTTCCTGGACTGATTCACACGTTGCCCTGACATGATCATCCATTTTCGCGGCTTCTTCGCAAGAACGGACGACAAGTTGTGTTTCCAGTAGAAGTAATAAATTTGGCAAAGAGTAAGTTTGGCAGTACAAGTAAGTTAAAGATTAAAATCTGAAGAAGACAGACAAAATCTTCTGTAGTTAATTTAAAGGAAATATTTTGCTTTTTTATAAAAGGCCAAATACTAGACTTTATGACTTCCAAATATCCAAACTGTTCGAATCGAATGTGTCTGAACGATTAGAAGTTTTTATCATTCAATTTCCACATCACAAAAGAAACCGTTGGCTTCCTAATTTTCTTTACTTAGGTGCCATGGGAGACAAACTGGGATCGTATATTCTGCGATCGTAACGGTAGTCAGTGAAGTTCTAATCGGAGCATGCATAACAACTTTATTTGAAATCGCGATCTCACTCCACGCCAACTCAGCCTTTTTATGTGCGTTTTTGAAGTCAACCAACGATTTATCGCACGGAATTGGATAGCTCTGAAAAAGCTCTGCTAACCTCTCATTCGACATTTTTTTTGATCGATTATAGATCTGGAACAGTGTCATTCTGATTGGTTGAATTCTTGTGCTTATGCATATGCTTATTTAACGCCAGTTCTCAGTGAAATAATCGTGATAAGCATAAGCCCAAGCACAAGAAAAAGGAAATGTTTCTTTTTCTTGTGCTTATGCTTGTGCTTATCTCACAAGTGTAAGCTGCACAGTCTAGGGGCACACGTGTATGGAAAACCTCGGTCTTCATGATCATACTCGTTTACTGGGGTCTCGCACCGACTTCAGACTTATAACTTATACTAAGATGACACAAATCGTTGTCTTTTGTGCTGAGATGCTGCAACAATTTTAACCAACGCCAAAAGGCTCAGTACTAACATCATGTGTGTTCCTTTCATATAGTAAAACATTACACTGCGAAAACTGATCAAATAGACAAGGAGTTTCGATAGCTTAATCAACAAAATCGACATCTTTATTTATTTTTGCTGTATTCACATATTTTCAATACAAACATTTATAACAGGGTTGCAGTGAGCGTTAAGGCAGGCGTCAAACTCCTGTTTTTAATAATCGCTAAAAAGCAAGTAATACAACTTGAAAGTGATATAGTTGTAATTTCTGAAAATTCTCTAGAGTTTCTTGATATGCTTGCTTAACTGGTGATCACATCCTGAGCAGGAGCCATTTATGGCTCCTGATCCCGAGTATTTTTATATTTACAGACTCTTACATTTTTGCATTGGTTATCATTTCTTAACTTATCTTGAGTATGGCTTCTCTGCATATTTTTAAGAGCTTCATAGCTGCAGTCTTAGACTTTTCGGTTTCTTTTTGTGCTGTTACGACAGGAAATGTCACGTGGTATCATAACAGCGGTGGAATACAAGATGTTCTTGTCGCACACCGTAATGAAAATAGAACAATCACTATTCCGAAATATCAAAGCTGGAGATAGCTACGAGGCACAGGAGACTGAACCAAATGAGAAGACACCAGATTTAAGTACATCAGAATGAACCAGAATGGCAGGGAAGGAATTTGCGTTGCATACTTCCGCGAACGTTTGGCAATGAACAGCTATAAATAGCAACTAGAAATATGTATGTTTGTTTGTCTCCATGATGTTCCTTGACTTGCGTTCTTACTGAGCGTTTCTTACTATTGTTTTTTCCACAGTGTTCACGTAATTAAACGCTACGGATCTGATGAAATCAAGACTCTGTACAATTATGATCAAGGAACCGACACCATTCTCTTCAATAACAAAGACATATTAGTCGATGGGAAACCACTATTTATAAGGGAATGGTTTATCAAGGGTATCCACACGATCCAACAGCTTTTTAATGAAAACGGTCAATACCTAACTTTTCAAGAATTTCAAGCTAAATATCATTGTAACACAAACTTTCTCCAGTTCTATCAAATCTTGAGTGCAATTCCTGTGCGTTTGAAGAACAGAGCGAGAGTCCTAGGGAAAAATTCGATCTTCAGTTACGGAGAAAACTGGGAATCTTTTTCGCTGAACGAAAGTAGTCAAATCAATTTTGAAACGTATAGGGCAAGAGACTATTACCGCCTGCTTCTCGTTAAGAAACACCAATCACCTCACACTGGCCCAGAAAGATGGAAAAGAGATATTTTAATAGACAAAGAAAACTGGACAGAGGTTTTTAAAGTACCTTCAAAAACATGCAAAGAAAATAAGTTGAAAGAATTTCAATTCAAATTTATTCATAGGATTGTTATTACAAAGAAAGAACTGTTCAGATACGCGATAAATACAGACAGCGACTGCATCTACTGTGGTGAGCAAGACTCCATAAATCACACCTTTATTGACTGCGAATTCACAAAAACCTTCATATGCAAAGTCATTAATTGGTTCAATACTCAGAATGATTCCAACTTTCAACCAGATACAAAAGAAATGCTTTTTGCCACCTTTAAGCACCCAGCATACATGGAGCTAGTGAGAAAATTCAATTACACCCTCCTTTTCATGAAATTCTATGTGTACGTAAATAAACTAAACAACAGCTCACTTGTATTGACCGAATTTATTACTAGAATCAATTATAAATACAAAGTTGAAAATTTGTAATTTAACACCGAAAGAATACTTGTAACGTGAATATGCTCCGCAAAACTTTACAGACTAAATTAATCTCAATTGTATTAAATTAAGATCAGAAATCGTTCCTCCTCCCCCACCCCCGCGCAAGTAGTTTTTTGTTTTGCTTTTTTGTTTTATTTTGTTTTTACGTTTTCCTTTCCCTTTACTTTTTTTTTTTCTTAGCTTTTATTTATGTTTTCTTTTTTAGCTAACGTGCGTTGTCAGAATTAAGTAATTATTTAATTTTTTCGTTTTCCTAATGTATGTGAGTAATACCTGGTGTAAATAAGCAATAATAATAATAATAATAATAATAATAATAATAATAATAATAATAATAATAATAATAATAATAATAATAATAATAATAATTAAAAAAAAAAAAAAAAAAAAAAACGCTACGGATCATTGTGCGAAAAATAATCATAAATGAATGAGTTCTTTACTTCTTATTAAAAAAAAAACGTCATTCCTACTCTTAACAATGAAATCTGAAGGCAAGATGAATGCAACACATTCCCTTCTCACTTTCTTCTTTTTCATGCGGTGTCGCCCAGAAAAAGTTTAACCTAAAATTTTCAAGTTCGCCGTTTGCAATCCTGTTATTTTACTTCATTCTAACCATCCTTGTTTATCTTCAGCTCTTGTTTTTTTTATCTTGGAAAACTGCTATTTTCAGATTTATTCAATTTAAATGCAATTTTGCACTTGGCCAAAATACCTTAAAATACCGTGACTGCTGCTTGAATCTGCCTAGTCTTGCAAATTCTTCAAACTACAATATAATGGAGGTAATTTAAAAATAAAACGAAAAGTTCTGTAAAAGGGTGAACAAAGGCATCAAATTGAACGATAGACTGCTGAGGTTTTGAATTTTCGAGAGACATCTATTTATCTTTGTTTACAGTTTTCTATGACGACAATGGCTGAGTGGGGTTATTTCTTCACGGCACAGAGCACAACTGATTGCTTCTCGATTGATGAATACGAAATTGAGCTTGAAGTACTGCTGTACATGCCCTCATGCACGTGTTTCAAGTTTCTTCACGTGGCAAAATGTTCCGCAGGAATGAAAAATGCGTTTTAAAAGCACAGTGAATAAATGTACTTACTGCCTGCAGTTCAGGTTTTTGTTGTTTCTTCGAGATTATAACTGCATGTTATCCCGTCTCAACTGAATGACCAACCAACGACCAATCACATTAACATTTCCCAACTTGATTAATTCTGTTCGGAAACGGCCTCGGGCTTGTTAAATTGACGCGCAAGCGTAAAGTTGTTTAAGCAAAGCAAAACACATATCTGGAACTCAAATTATCCATCTTGAGGAGTTTGAAAGACATAACATAACAGTTTTTACTGTGTCTTAAGCATTATCCAGAGCTTTACTTCTTGTTTGAGTTTAGACTTCAGTGTATCCTGTGAAGTTGCAATGCGGTAAGTTTGGATGTGTTTGTCTCACGATAAATAGTTCTAGAATTAGTTCTAGAAGCTCCAAACTGGCCATTTAATTTAGAAACTAGGAAATCTTTCACTCGTAAATTTCAAAACGAATCACTAAAATCTGTCCCTAAAAACGAAACTTTCTGGCAGGTTTTGCAATACGCGTTTAAAATGCTTCAAACATTTGAAAATCAAATCTTTTTGTCGACTGGAAGTAGCTAAGCATGACCGATCTGCCCGCAGAATGGATTTCGCGAAAGTGTTAAATGATGGCGTTTCAAAGTTTGTTGAGGAGCCGAGAAATCTTTTTTTTTTTAATTACAAATAAGAATTCTAGGGTCTGACAAATGGAAATATACGATCTGAGTTCGGCAAGGTTACTTGAATGTCCAAAACTCTTGGTGACCACTAATTTGGCATGTCGTCACTCTTTTAGTTCAGTTTCCCGTAGTTGCTATAATTCTCCTTATAACTCTAGCGTGGCTACAAATTACGTTGGTTTTTACATTTTCTTTATTATTAAGGAGCCATAAATGAACATTTGAAAGCGAACGTTTGACTGAATTCCATCGATACATTCTGTTCATTCCAAGACGACAAATGTAGGTCCGCTTTAAGTCAGCCGAAACACTGATCAAATTTGCAACAGAAAAAAAATCATTGTCATCGTTTACCAATTCTTGGCCGAAACTTATCTTAGGTAAGAGGAATTGGATTTGCAAATCCAAAAGATAGTATTGTTGTGAAACGCAAAATATCACTGCGGTCGAGTGCGTGGTCATGGTTTAAGGCATTTTAGTTGACACCTCAAGAGCTCTTAATACCCTGCATATGTAATGTAGGCAGCCGCTTTGCGAAATAAACTATCAAAGATTGAGAATGGCAATAATACAAACAACTCCGATGTTAATCATCCCGTTATGCTTGATGGCGCTCTGCACCGCAAACATAATCTTTATTCCCCAAGACCGGCATTGTTGAAATGGGCCATATACGAATGTAACACATCACTGTTCAAGGTTAAGAAAAAAGTTCCTAACCGGAGTTTATTGCGAGTTTTCTGATTGACCATAGAAATAGAAAAGTGCAAAAGTATAAGCCAATTGGATATTTGAATTCAAGCAAACTGAACGCTTACCTTAAAAGAGCAATATCTGTATGTTTGCAAATTTTAGAATACGTCGATAAAGGAGGAAACGATCCTGCTTATATTAACTCTGCATTGCCGCACACGAGATTTTCCATTTGTGGTTCCCTTTCGCTAAGTGTACTCCCTCCGTCAGTGCAACCCGGATGGCCTCGATGTCATTTCACCACCGGCCTTGTTCTTTTTTCTATCCAAAGCACAGCGTATGGCTAAAGGCTTAAGTTGCAACTCCAAAATCGCATGTGTAAACCAGGTGCGATTTTCAGTGCGATTTGTCGCCGCGATATCGCAGGGGTTTCGAACATGTTTGAAACCTGTTGCAACTTAAGCGCGACAAAAATTGCATCGAGTTGCCGCGACAAAAATCGCCTGTGTAAACGGGCCTTAAAGAAGGATTCCATAGACGTAACCATGGGTGCTTTTCATTGTCAAAAATCCCGGAAATTTAGGCCGAAAATCAAATGGAAAGGTTCGTTTTCCAAAGTGAGCTATTTTCCTTTTTAGCATGCCA
>JAHPZR010028452.1:57500-59745 GCA_019787425.1 Platygyra sinensis
ACAGTGGGCGTTTAATCATGAGACTTAGTCATGAGTGTAATAGTGGAGCTACTGCGCGCCGAAGATGCGCTAACAAAGCCCCATAAATTTTAAAATTTGGTAACCCATCGATTTAAAAAAGCTGACAGCTGACCAGGTACTGGTTTTCCTTTGGATCGCAGGCGATTACTCTAGGGGAAGAGGAGGGAGTACGTGCAAAGGCAAAAATTTCGGTGCAAATTTAAATTTAACTAAGGAAAATAGCGAAACCACACGCTGCACAATTTTATACTTGCAAAAGAGCATTCTCTAAGTTTCTGATCCAAGAAAAACAAATCCTCTTTCCCCCCTATATCATGTTTAATTATTGCAATCACTCCGCTTTTAAGCTTGTCTAAATCTATGGATTAGTTGGTTTTGAAGAATCTGAGAAAAAACGCAGTACATTACTCTTCTGTTATCACCGCTTTCGCAAAGCATGTTTCGTGTTCCTCTCATACCAGGAAGGACTCATGGCTATTGATAAACGCAGAAACGTGGTTTGAGCGCTGTAGCATTGAAATCTGTGGATCACGATTTAAAGTCTCGCGTTCTGACGACAATAGCTGGTGTTAGACTGGTGTTGTTCCCGGTAGTCCCGAGTTCTCTCCTCGGCCATGCTTGCAAACAACTCAGTTCTATGCTTCAGTGTACAAGTTGAGATCGGTAACCTTATCTTACAGTCAAACCGGATGTTCTTTTGATGGGAACTTTGCAAACTTCCGCTGCAACATTGGTATTTGATTGACAGTTTGAGTTGAGCAAGTTGCAATCCGCGCGAGCAAGTTGCTATCGCTTTCGTGCCGTTTTCAAAAATCATTTGAAAAGCGGTTTGCGAATCGAAATTCTTACTGTGGCTTATGATGGCTAACATACATTATAATCGTTCTACGACGCTTGAGAAGAGGGAGAAAATAATTGCCCTGTGTACGTCTCTGTGGTCTGGTCAGTTCAAAACAGGCGAAGAAGCTTGATTATCGCCTCAAACGGTATATCTATACAGTCTATATATTGACAACCGTAAACTCAACTTCTACATGCTGTCAAATTGTATAACAACAAACTTGAAGTTTTGTTTATTTACGGACATATAAACGCAACACTTGCAGTCCCGTTATTTTCATATAGTTTTATAATGCAAGCACGTAACTTACGGTTCCTTTGAGTTTCGACAGCCAACGAATTAGCAACAATAGTGACTGCCATTACATTTCAAAACAACGGCGGCAAACGGTACAAATTTTTCCCTGCAATCGAGAATATCTTAGTAGTTGCTCATGCAGTGGCTCATTCACGTTAAAACTCGCAAACCAGTCTTTCAAATACTGAAATATTTTGGAAAATCTCAACAAGTTCTTGTCATCAGGTACCAAATGAACTGAGCAACTTGCTCGAGCAGGTTGCAACTTGCTCGAGCAGGTTGCAACTTGCTCGACTCAAACTGTCAACCAAAATACCAATGTTCCGGCGGAAGTTTGCAAAGTTCCCATCTAAAGAACATCCGGTTTGACTGTAAATTAGTTGTTTCACTGTTTGTTTCCCTTGGTCTTGAAAAGCCCCATTGGGAAGGGGTCAATCAATATAATTTATTTTTATCGATTTATTGATTTATCTGCATCTTTATTCTTGTTTAGACTTTTAACAGGTTTACAGCGGAAGAGCAAAATGAAGAGTTTCATCCTACAACACCGTTTCCAATCGGAAGGGTTGTTCGGTTTTACCCTATTACTTTTACGGGCACTGTACCTTGTTTAAGACTTGAACTGTTCGGCTTTCCAGGTATGGAGTGTGTAATGCAATCTATAACGTAAATAATGATTGTAGTAGATGATTTTGTACGCTCATCACCGCGTTTAGTGAAAACTGCAAAACTGGATTGGCCTAAATCAGGGTGGGATCCAAAATTTTTCTCAGGAGGATGAGCACCACTAATGAATGGCGTAAATGACTGGTAAGTTAAACAAATTCTTTTTAAGCGAATACAAAAGAGAAAGCTTCACCCTATCCCTAGATCCGACCCTGTAATTATTACGACAGATGTCCTGACTGCGCACAATCGAAAGCGTTTTTCTATGAGAAGCCTACGTGTAATTTGAAGGATGCACTGATTCATTTATGCATTCACCCAGCTAGCTCACTCATTCATAAATTTAAAAAAAAAAATAAATGTGACTTTAACACTGTACAGTCCCTGAGCTTGGAGGAATTTTAGGGAAAGTCTGAACTT
>JAHPZR010028453.1:0-12500 GCA_019787425.1 Platygyra sinensis
ATTAAAAGTAAAGAGAATAGTTTTGGTACACCACCAGACAGTTGATTTTCCCCGAAAGGGTACCCCAGGTGGGCGGACAACTGGTTGGTGTATGTGTACTAATTTCTAACTTCAAATTCTAATTTTAAAACAGCATCAAATCTTCCAAATTTCCTATTTCCATCAATTTTACTAATCCTTTGGGAAAAATTATTTATCTCCAAATATACCCAAAAATTCCCCTAAAAATTGACGAGACAGTACAAACCGTAGATATATGTGGGACGAGCAGAGAGATATTTGACTGCTTGAAACGTGAACGAAATATTTGCGTTAACCCATAATACCCACCCAAATCTTTATTCCCACCCTTAATTCATATCAACCGCTGCTTAATATATAATTTAAAGTAAAAGAACGTTTTATAAGTCCCTGTTTATATGTCGCACGAACGTGGAATTTAATCCGAGGACGTGCTAGTTATTAAATTCAACAATTTCGCAACCTATAAATCGAATTACATTCGTCAGCTGAATTAAATTCGTCCAAGACGTTGTATCCGTCTTGCTCGGATGGATATAATTGCGATAGCGCGTCTTCAATTTAGACGTCGCGCAACAGACGCATCGAATTAAATGCATACATTATTATAATGAGCCCTGGGTAAGCCCGTGGTTCGTTTTGTTCATGTCGCATGCTCAAACAGTGCGTTCGTACTCACTTTTCTCACGTCTTTCCAACTTCGTACGTTTTTTTTCGCTGTAGGAAAATAAGCTTGCACTAACTCTGTCCATAGGTTTTCTATTATTTCTTCACAAACTTCATTGACAATGTTGTGAACAGTTGCCACACCAAGACCAAACAATTCAGCAATATTATACAAAGTAGTCGCTGAATATCTTCACTTTCCACTGATTGAAACAATAGACAAATCAATAAACACACTTGAGAAATAAACCTTTTCTTCAACACAACCAGTGTCAACATTCGACGTCGCAACTCTCTCGTCCGCTGTCTTTCTCCAGACATTTTCTCTAGCAGTAAAGCTTTGGTAAACCTCGCCATTTCGTTTTAGCTTTCTCGCACTGGTACCCTGGTTTAATCTACGCGTTTCATGCGTTTTTTAAATTCGCCGCTGGTCAGATAAATGCTGAAGGCTTGGGCAAAATATTAAATTCGTCTTATTAATTCCAACGACGTCGACTGGTCGACGAATTTAATTTGAATTAAATTCGTCTGAATTAATTTCAACGTATAAACTAGGGCTAATTAGTTAAACTTTTACTTGCTCTAATAAATGCCAAGGAACCTTGGTGATAAATCACGAAACATCTTGGCAACAAGAAAAGCTTTAAATTTTAGCGGGCCGTACTCCACTGCACGGCCCGCTAAATTAACCAATCATAGTAGAATGTATTAATTAAAAAAATCAACCAACTTTATCGGCTCGTAGTCCGTTTTGTCATCAGTGTTGTTTTTGTATCAACATCTAATGTATTACTTTTGAAGGTTCTTACTAACTTGTAGTTATAGCAAAGATCGGACTTTACGTTTGATCGACAGTCGACATCATCTTCAGTTCAAACAAAAGAAAACACTCAAGGACAGTCAGAAAAACTCGGGAAGGCCTAGGTTCAACTTAGAGAGACCGCAGAGAGAGCGTGGGAACGAGGGTTTAACCTCCACTTTCGCGCCCTCGTTTCCGATCTCATGATCAGCCGCACATAATTTATTATCTAGTTCCCAAACGCTGTTTTCCAAAATGAATTCATTTCATTCACTCTACATATTTCTAGCTTGAAAGTGAATCGGACAAACGTAAAATGTCTCTTTCAATCATGAAACAATTCCTTTTCTTACATCGTTCTTGTGTTTTTTTTTTTTTAGCTTGGATCGGTTCCCTTGCCATTGCACTCGTGTTTTTCACTGGTTCTGTCTCGGGATTTATGGTCAGCAAGTTTGGTTGTCGGGTGACGTCTCTTCTTGGAGCCATTATCTGCGCGGTGAGTTTGGCCAGCGCATCAATGTCTCAAAGTCTTGTAGTTTTATATCTCTCCTACAGCATCCCATTTGGTATTGGCACCAGTTTTATTTTTAACGCCGGGCTTGTAATCGTTAGTAATTACTTCACCAGGCGACGATCTCTGGCCCTGGGATTTGTGTCTGCTGGTCAAGGATTGGGCGTGCTGGTTCAGGGCCCGCTTCTACAGACATTGATCGATCATTACGGCTGGAAAACAACTTACAGAATCATGGCCGGGGTGATATTTGGTGTTTGCTTACTCGGAGTAACTTACGATCCTAATGTTAAATCTGACATGGAAGTGGAGAACGCTGACAAATTAGCATCAAGACATGAGAAACCACCGCACCAGCCTCGAGAGAAAAGAAGATGCATGTTTTTGGACGTGTCAGTGTGGAAAATTCCGGCTTTCGTTGCAATAAACTTTTCCTCCGCTATTGCGCAATTTGGGCACTTTGTTCCTCAAATTCATCTGGTAAGTTTAATATGCCTTTTTAATATGACTGACCTGGTCTGGGTGAAAAGGAGAATTCTGATTGGTTCCCTAAGCGGTCGGAGGGGCGGGGGGTGTTTTATCAAACGTTTTATACTGCGAGGTGTAACCCCTTACCCTTTTGTATACCATTTTGACAGAAAAGATACCCCTTTCGAATAACTGTAATTGAAAACGTACTCCTTTCACATGAATAAATCGTCACAAAAGGAAGTCTATAGTTGGTACTCCCCGACAACATGTGCGCAGTGTTTATCAGAACTACCCTCACCCAGAACTACTGCTGAACTACTACTGTTATTTTCATGTACGGTCCAGGAGATAAAATGAAATAATTAACATAAAATAACTAAAAGAAAGATTTCCGTACTCTGTTATATACCTCAACCTGAAACCTAAAATAGTCCCCCTTTGGGACGGAGCCTCCATGTGTTGGCCATTATGGGAAGTACCCCCTGGGGGAGCCCCCACGTGCTTATATGACTCGTTAATGTAATCCAGGGTGCCAGTTGAAAAGTACCACCGAGACTTAGGTTTTAACTGAATTGCTATAACGACCAACTTGCACATACTTATACTGGTAGCAATGTAGCAAAGAATAGTACAATGTATTGCTCGACTTTTATCCTAAGCTGTAGCGTCTAAAACTATTAAGGTTGTCAAGAAAACGTGATGCTAGCGTCATTTGCTATTGACGTTTTCAGATACGATTCTGCGCAGACATTGGTATAACTGCTGACAAAGCCTCCAAGCTCTACATTTATTACGGAATATCGTCAGCCATTGCCCGAGTGATATCAGGCCGAATTTGCGACATGAAATTAATAAACCCAATGTACATCTATCAAGGGGTGGAATTTGTGGTTGGTTTGTCGACAATTCTCATCACCCTTGCGGGCAGTTACTCTGATATGATTGTGTTTGCTGTGTTTTATGGATTTTGCGATGGATGTTTCATAACGACCCTAAACGTTATTCTTTTAACGAGCGTTGAAGAATCTAAGAGGCCCGCCTCTCTAGGATGGAATATGCAAGTTGCGTCAATTTTCATGGGCAGTGGTCCGCCTATCGCAGGTAAGCGTTACAGACAAGTGATTTTATGTAAGTCCTGTTGTGCGCATGCAGGAGAAGGAGCGGTGGCCTCATGGCAGTGTGCTCGACTTCGGATCAGTGGTGCTTGTTCGAGCCCTGGCAGGAGACATTATGTTGTGTTCTTGGGTAATGCACTTAACTGTCACAGTCCTTCTCTCCACCCAGGTGTACAAATGTGTACCGGCGATTTCAATGCTGGGGGTAACCCTACGATGGACTAGCATCCCATCCAGGGGGGAAGTAGAATTATTATTCATTCAAAATATTTCCCTCCTTGCTCTGCAGAATTCTTCATATCCTACGAAAGCCGAATTCAATAATTGCTAATTATTATTCATTTAAGATATTTCTCCGTTTCTGATTGGTTAAAACCACATGCATAATTCACCAAAACCAGCTGCTGTTGACCAACTATTGAACCAATGACGTCAAAAGTGCAGCACGCTGCAGATTATTGAACCGTTGACCGAGAAAACATGGGGACGAGGTTGTGTTATTTTCTGTTAGCGGGAAAACAAAGAGCGAAATGGCGAAACTCCTTTAAGAACGAGGACATAATTTTGAATGAATAGGTAGGGTAGGTAGGTAAAGTCTGTATACGAGCCAAGTGGCTCATCAGGCCGGAGCTTATCCCGGTTTCCTTAGCATGAAGCGACTGAGAGTATTTCTACTCCCCCCTGGATGGGACGCTAGTCCATCGCAGGGTTACCCCCCAGCATTAAATTCGCCGGTACCCATTTATACACCTGGGTGGAGAGGGGCACGGTGAGAGTAAAGTGTCTTGCCCAAGAACACAACACAATGTTCCCGGCCAGGGCTCGAACCCGGACCGCTCGATCCGGAGAGGAGCGCACTAACCATGAGGCCACCGCGCCTCCCTTGAATGAATAACAAAGCAATTATTGAATTCTCAGTCGGCTTTCGTAGGATATGAAGAATTCTGCAGATCTCGGAGGGGGTTATCCACCTCGGCCTTCGGCCTCTGTGATAACACCCTCCTTGATCTGCAGAATTCTTCATATCCTACTCAGCCTCATTGAATAATTGTTAAATACTCTTAGTCGCTTCATGCTACAGAAACCGGAGATAGGCGCCGGCCTGATGAGCCACTTGCAATTGGCTTGTATTCTGACCTCAAGCTCATGCGTACTCGAAGGTGTACAATAACAAATTTCATACTGATCAGAGTTAAATCACGATGATGAGAGTGCACGTGGGCGAGAACCTTGGAGACCCAGGGGAGCCAGTGGCAACACAGGTTGGACACTTGTCTTGTCTTGCGACTCCGTTTAGCCATGGCGGGGGGGCGGGAGGGTAGGAATTTCCAATCAGAAAACTTCCTTTTCACCCCTCAAAAGAAGTGGCCGTCCCTAATGTGCCGATACCTTGCTACATTAAGTAACGTGAATTCACAGGAACCCTACACCACTGTGTAGTCCGGGCGTTTTCACGAGAATGTGCACGTGCTTGAGGAAAACGTCTGGAAGTTTCCTGTTGCAACGTTTCCTCCTTATTCAACCTTTAGTCTCATATAATTTAAGGGCATGTTTCTTGAATTTATGAGCTGTTCTTTTTTGTTATGTTATAATGTTAGGTTTGATGGCTGATAGAATGGGTTCTTACCATGGTGCATTCTACCTGGCTGGATGCACTGTGATACTTGGGGCAGCGATACCATTTATTCTGCTTTTCATGAAAAGACCAATTGCCGACAACGAAGATCAAGGTCAAATCGTAAATGACAACGTTCAAGGAAGAGATCTTCCTTGTCATGTAAATCTGGCATATGTCGGGGAGCTGGGCGCCAATCACGGCACGGAGGCGCTCACAGACGCGCCATGTTGTGACGTCAAAAGTGGAATGATTGACATGCCGTTAGATGGTGTGAATGACACGGTGTTGCCCTGTCCAGAGGAAAGGTAGCTCCAGTGGCAGTACAACGTCGGCCGAAAACAACAATAATCCTCCATTGCCGTTAGATGCTGGTGGCTCTAGTGGTAGCATAAACCCTGCCGAAAATAACAACACCGTGCCATTGTTGTTAGATGCTGGGACAGGCTTTTCCGAAAATATTTCAACGGACGATGAGCTCATTTCCAACGACACAAAGGCCCCAGAAACCATCCAGCCAAATGCCTACCAAGTAGAAGTGGAGATTAACTCTCCATTAGCGTCAAAGAGCAGCGAAGATAACAAACAGGAAACAACAGAACAATTTGTGCAAGACACAAAGTTCTAGTCAAGTATGAGTACGTAGAGCTTTTTTGCAAAGACCAGCTGTATCGTGCCATAGACCATTTTACCGTTTTGTTAAATGTAACCTAGCTTCTGCATGGAAGAGATGTTTAGGTAGAACTTGTAATTAGGAACTAGTTATCGTGATTAGCTGTGGAGGCGCGGTAGCCTCTTGGTTAGTGTGCTCGTCTCCGGATCGAGTGGTCCGGATCGAGTGGTCCGGGTTCGAGCCCGGACCGTGGACATTGTGCGCAAATTAACGCGCGCTTTTTCGTAACTTTCCCGGTCATGTAAAAAATTAGCAGTCGTATGGAAGCCCGTTTTCGTGACCTATTGGTGTAAACGATAGTCCTAAACATAGAAATAAAGCTGCGTTTTCAAATTTCGCCAGTTTGAGGAGCGTTGAAAGTGGTACTATGATAAAAAAAAAGTCATTTCCTTTTTTTCTTCAGATTTTTAAAGCGTGCTCGCTTAACACCTAACTGGCAAAACTTTGAGCTTTGAGTTTTATCCGCAGGCTGTTTATTTTGAGTGTAAGTTTTGGATTTCACGGTGCGCCATTACTCAACTTCAAAACTGACCGATAGGACATCAGAGGGTTGGATCTAGAGAAAATGACGTCATTTACTCACTAGCTTAAGATTTCAGCGCGTAAACTTAATTTGTTATACATGTATAAGCAAAACACAAGTTTGAAAGTCTGAAAGCCCGAAAATCCCGTGCTGCATATTAAGGAGGCTCGAAAGGGTTTTTTGTTGCTGCAGTGTTTGTGAAACGATGGAAGATTACAAAGAAGGATGTTTAATGGTGTGGGTAAACTATATGTCTCCTTGCAACTCTATTTTTGGGCTATACTTTAAGGGTACTTGTGACGTCATATCAGTTACCATGGCAACGCACGAGGTCCCCAAAAGCGTCCTCTAAATTTCAGTTTTTGTAAATTATCTGAGAAACTAATTCGGTGACCTACCATTTTTATTTCTTTGTTGGAAAGTTCCCTAAATTCTTCAACTTTTCAGACAGTATGGAAAAATTTTATCTAGTAGAATTAAATATATTTAAAGAAAACGCGTTTTATGGCTTACAGAAAATTCCACTAGATAATTTTCCCCGAAACTTTTTTATCTGAAGTGCCATCGCGAATGGTGCGTGTATGCAAAAAATCAAGATAGGTCACCGAGCGAGCTTTCGAGCTAAAAACAAATGTTTTCCGCAGCTTTTATTTCCGGTTCGCGCGATTTTACGCAGCATTAACTTCCGGTGTGCTGATTTTAATACTGATTCAGCTGACGCGTGCATCTTAGTTATGGCGTGTGTAGATTGCGCGCGCGCGTGCAGCTAAAAACCCTTTCGAGCCTCCTTAATTCAGCCGCGTACACACGCAAAGACTGGTGAGTCTTTGACCTCATTTTCCCAGCTCTCTCAAGATTTTAAAGTTTGCAATCGCGGACCAATAAAGAGGGAAAATTCCACTTAAAATAAACGTTTTTTTTTTTTAAGTCAGAACTTAAAACTTGTGCCAGTTAGTGTTTAGTTAACATAGTTTGAAATCCAAAGGAAAAAAGAAAGAATTTTTTTTTTTTTTAAGAAAAGCTCCGTTTTCGTGACGGATTAGTGTACACGATAGGCCTAACCGTATTAAAAAACTGCGTTATTAAATATCTCCGGCGTAAGCGTACTGTGGACCCTCAACAAAGTGATCATAGATATAAGGACTGAATTTGGTTTTCACTTCACTGACCCCAAGTGAAAGTCAAGGGTACAGTTTTGAAGCATTGATAAAACGGATGAAGATAAATAACTAAATTTCAATAAGATTTTATTGGCTATTTATAAATACCTTATTTTTTAATCACTGCCATTGTTGTTATGATAAAAATTCCCGACTGATAAAATGGACGAAATGAATCATTACGTATTAATAGGAATTGTTTGACTATTTATAAATACCTTATTTTAATCACTGCCTTCAATTGTTTTCAAGATAAAAATGCCTCCCTGATTAATTTTTGTGGAGAAAAACATTCTTCTGGTCTTTATTTGGGCTAGGGATCTTCCACCTTATGAACAAACCATTGTTTCGTAGTTTATCCAAACATAAGTGAAGTCCGTTCATAGCTACTGTAAAGTTTGTTAGTGTACTTTCATTTCATCTACTCGTTTTTCAATGTTAACTTAATCATGCATGTTTATCTTAAGTTGTAGTACTGATTTTGAGAAATACAGCGACAATTTTTTTAACAGCATGTGGAAATTGTCTTCACCAGTGCTTGATGTGATGTGATGTGATTAAGTCTGTATCGCTACTATTAATATCTATTCATTCAAAATATTTCCCCTTTCTGATTGGTTAAAAACCCCACGCAAAATTCCCCGTAACCAGCTGCTGTTGGCCAAATTGGGAAAGAACTTTGTCATATTGAACCAGTGACGTCAAAAGGTTTGTCATATTAGACGAATGACGTCAAAATGACGTCAAAAGTGCAGCCCGGTGCAGGTTATCGAACAGTTGACCGAGAAAACCTGGGGAAAAGGTTGTGTTATATTTGGTGAGCAGAAAAACATAAAACCGAAATGGCGAAACTCCTTTAAAAACGGAAAATATTTTGAATGATTAATAAAGCAATTATTCGGCTTTCGTAGGATATGAAGGATTCTAGAGATCAAAGAGGGTGTTAGCCACCGAGGCCTTTAGAAGTCTCCATATCCTACTCAGCCTCATTCATGATAATATCTGTACCACAATAATACATTAATACGTCCTTTTCTCCTCATAAATTTGCAAAATGTTTGCATAATGTCTTATTTTTATTTATGCAGTAGCGATAATTAGTTTTATAATTGGTTTTTGTTCTGTATTACTTTGTAATTCTGAAGTGGCGAAAGAAAGAAACAAAATAAAATAAATAAAATTTTCGTCTACGAGAACCAGTTATCATCATCGACGACCAAATTTCAGAAATATAGTATCGCTGAACTTCACAGCAATGGAATTGTCGTTCAAAGCCTGATTAAGCTAACCCAGGGTTAGCGGGAATTTTGATTTCAATTTTGTAACTTTTTGGTGAGGTGTTCTGTTCATATTATTTGCCCGGCAGTTTTAAGCTGTAGTAATCTCAAACTACATCAAACGTTAGAGGTGAAAAACATTTTAAACAAGGGAAAATAATGCTGCAGTAACGTTTAATCCTGGGTTAATATTAAACGGTTTTAGAACAACCCGGCTGTTATTTATGTCTTTTTCTTGTTTGAGAATTTCGATTTAGCGACGAAATGGGCAATAACAATAGAGTGCATCTGCTTGAATCATCTCGAACTTGCTTCTCTTTCTGCAAGCTCGAGTAGATGAAACTATGAAGTTCAAAAGCGTTTCTTATTTTACGTGCAAAGGCATGGCAAACAACTCTATTTCTAGATCAACAGTTTCAGATTTTTTGACAAACAGCCAATTTTTAAATCCTTCACGCTTGTAGACTTTGAAAAGGTTTTGCATAGAAATGTTTTAAAAAATTCTCCGAATTTGATCTTGAGCGGACAACTGTAATCTGGTAATGTATATAATAGACCATTTACAGTTGTGTGTTCAGTGCCGATCTGGCCTTTGAATGGCAGCGAGACTAGAGGTTACCTTGTTTTAATACAGATCTCACTGCTTTTGCTGTGTAAATCAAGTTATTCTTTTGCCAATAAGTTGTTATTTAGACGAGAAAAGCAGAGAGGTCTGTATCAATGCAAGGTCACCTCCAGCCTAGCTTGCAGTCATAGGCCAGGTAACTAAGCACACAACTGTAAAATGGCCTATTATCGTTTACACTTCTCTCGATTTATCCTCCCATGACAAGCTCTTTCGGTGTATCGCCCTTCGCTGCCATCGAGCAAACACCGCATCAAATAGTTTTGATTTGATAGACTATACAGTATCACATTATCTTTTCCCTGCCAAATTGGCTGGAAGTTTCTTATTGCGATCTATGCTCTGATTAACTACTTTAATACGATTCACAAAACCTGTCATCGAGTTTTCAAAGTATCAGTATTACGCCATGCAGGTGGCAATAAACCATGCGGATAACGCGAGCAGGCGGTTCCTCACCGCTTTGTGCGCTCACGCTCAAATTGCCTAAAAAATTGCTTAAACCGCCAAACTACAGGATCTCGATGGGGAGTTTATTACCTTCGACAGTGAAATAATAACTTCTTGAAGGTTTATTTTCAAGGATGAATTACACAAGAACAAAACAATGACATCAGTAATCAAGTTTCCTTTTCAGTGATGCGTTATTATTTCGAAGGTCAACTCTATATGGAAGGTACACAAAAGATGGTTGTGAAAAAGAGCAACAGCCCTTATATATATTTCCAAGATAGTCTCTCTCAAGTCAGTACTGAGACCTTTCTCAGTTCTTTCAATACATGTTTTAATGGTAAATGAAAATGCATGAGAACCCGTTGACCTGTCCGTGTGGGTAAAATCTGCGTCTCATAATCAGCTATTTTACATCCTTCGGGGGATTTTCTAAACCGGCAATGATCTAAAAACAACACTTGAGCTTGAGAGGAATTACAGTTGAGCATAACGCCTATATGGGAGATTAACTATCCTTGTCTTCAACCTGTCTTGACGAGACATGAAGTAGTTCTGTATGTATGTATGTATGTATGTATGTATGTATGTATGTATGTATGTATGTATGTATGTATGTATGTATGTATGTATGTATGTATGTATGTATGTATGTATGTATGTATGTATGTATGTATGTATGTATGTATGTATGTTCTCGTGACGCGATGTTGTAGTGTTATAGACCACGGGACTTGGGGTCGATCGGGGTCGATCCCTTGTTTGGTCAGTGTAGTTTTGGGCAGAACACAAGACAGTGAGTATCTCGACCCAGGTGGACTTGCATCAGTTCCAAGAGGGGAGGAAGTAGAAAGACGTATAGTGGGTTATATTAATGCTGTGAAAACTGCAATAAGCGTTTGGGGTACTTTCCTGGACTGATTCACACGTTGCCCTGACATGATCATCCATTTTCGCGGCTTCTTCGCAAGAACGGACGACAAGTTGTGTTTCCAGTAGAAGTAATAAATTTGGCAAAGAGTAAGTTTGGCAGTACAAGTAAGTTAAAGATTAAAATCTGAAGAAGATAGACAAAATCTTCTGTAGTTAATTTAAAGGAAATATTTTGCTTTTTTATAAAAGGCCAAATACTAGACTTTATGACTTCCAAATACCCAAACTGTTCGAATCGAATGTGTCTGAACGGTTAGAAGTTTTTATCATTCAATTTCTACATCACAAAAGAAACCGTTGGCTTCCTAATTTTCTTTACTTAGGTGCCATGGTAGACAAACTGGGATCGTATATTCTGCGATCGTAACGGTAGTCAGTGAAGTTCTAATCGGAGCATGCATAACAACTTTATTTGAAATCGCGATCTCACTCCACGCCAACTCCTTTTTATGTGCGTTTTTGAAGTCAACCAACGATTTATCGCACGGAATTGAATAGCTCTGAAAAAGCTCTGCTAGCCTCTCATTCGACATTTTTTTTGATCGATTATAGATCTGGAACAGTGTCATTCTGATTGATTGAATTCTTGTGCTTATGCAAATGCTTATTTAACGCCAGTTCTCAGTGAAATAATCGTGATAAGCATAAGCCCAAGCACAAGAAAAAGGAAATGTTTCTTTTTCTTGTGCTTATGCTTGTGCTTATCTCAAAAGTGTAAGCTGCACAGTCTAGGGGCACACGTGTATGGAAAACCTCGGTATTCATGATCATACTCGTTTAATGGGGTCTCGCACCGACTTCAGACTTATAACTTATACTAAGATGACACAAATCGTTGTCTTTTGTGCTGAGATGCTGCAACAATTTTAACCAACGCCAAAAGGCTCAGTACTAACATCATGTGTGTTTCTTTCACATGGTAAAACATTACACTGCGAAAACGGATAAAAAAGACAAGGAGTTTCGATAGCTCAATCACCAAAATCGACATCTTTATTTATTTTTGCTGTATTTACATATTTTCAATACAAACATTTATAACAGGGTTGCAGTGAGCGTTAAGGCAGGCGTCAAACTCCTGTTTTTAATAATCGCTAAAAAGCAAGTAATACAACTTGAAAGTGATATAGTTAGTTGTAATTTCTGAAAATTCTCTAGAGTTTCTGTTATGCTTGCTTAACTGGTGATCACATCCTGAGCAGGAGTCATTTATGGCTCCTGATCCCGAGTATTTTTATATTTACAGACTCTTACATTTTTGCATTGGTTATCATTTCTTAACTTATCTTGAGTATGGCTTCTCTGCATATTTTTAAGAGCTTCATAGCTGCAGTTTTAGACTTTTCGGTTTCTTTTTGTGCTGTTACGACAGGAAATGTCACGTGGTATCATAACAGCGGTGGAATGCAAGATGTTCTTGTCGCACACCGTAATGAAAATAGAACAATCACTATTGCGAAATATCAAAGCTGAAGATAGCTACGAGGCACAGGAGACTGAACCAAATGAGAAGACACCTGATTTAAGTACATCAGAATGAACCAGAATGGCAGGGAAGGAATTTGCGTTGCATACTTCCGCGAACATTTGGCAATGAACAGCTATAAATAGCAACTAGAAATATGTATGTTTGTTTGTCTCCATGATGTTCTTTGACTGAC
>JAHPZR010028455.1:0-10328 GCA_019787425.1 Platygyra sinensis
CATACATACATACATACATACATACATACATACATACATACATACATACATACATACATACATACATACATACATACATACATACATACATACATACATACATACATACATACATACATACATACAGAACTACTTCATGTCTCGTCAAGACAGGTTGAAGACAAGGATAGTTAATCTCCCATATAGGCGTTATGCTCAACTGTAATTCCTCTCAAGCTCAAGTGTTGTTTTTAGATCATTGCCGGTTTAGAAAATCCCCCGAAGGATGTAAAATAGCTGATTATGAGACGCAGATTTTACCCACACGGACAGGTCAACGGGTTCTCATGCATTTTCATTTACCATTAAAACATGTATTGAAAGAACTGAGAAAGGTCTCAGTACTGACTTGAGAGAGACTATCTTGGAAATATATATAAGGGCTGTTGCTCTTTTTCACAACCATCTTTTGTGTACCTTCCATATAGAGTTGACCTTCGAAATAATAACGCATCACTGAAAAGGAAACTTGATTACTGATGTCATTGTTTTGTTCTTGTGTAATTCATCCTTGAAAATAAACCTTCAAGAAGTTATTATTTCACTGTCGAAGGTAATAAACTCCCCATCGAGATCCTGTAGTTTGGCGGTTTAAGCAATTTTTTAGGCAATTGAGCGTGAGCGCACAAAGCGGTGAGGAACCGCCTGCTCGCGTTATCCGCATGGTTTATTGCCACCTGCATGGCGTAATACTGATACTTTGAAAACTCGATGACAGGTTTTGTGAATCGTATTAAAGTAGTTAATCAGAGCATAGATCGCAATAAGAAACTTCCAGCCAATTTGGCAGGGAAAAGATAATGTGATACTGTATAGTCTATCAAATCAAAACTATTTGATGCGGTGTTTGCTCGATGGCAGCGAAGGGCGATACACCGAAAGAGCTTGTCATGGGAGGATAAATCGAGAGAAGTGTAAACGATAATAGGCCATTTTACAGTTGTGTGCTTAGTTACCTGGCCTATGACTGCAAGCTAGGCTGGAGGTGACCTTGCATTGATACAGACCTCTCTGCTTTTCTCGTCTAAATAACAACTTATTGGCAAAAGAATAACTTGATTTACACAGCAAAAGCAGTGAGATCTGTATTAAAACAAGGTAACCTCTAGTCTCGCTGCCATTCAAAGGCCAGATCGGCACTGAACACACAACTGTAAATGGTCTATTATATACATTACCAGATTACAGTTGTCCGCTCAAGATCAAATTCGGAGAATTTTTTAAAACATTTCTATGCAAAACCTTTTCAAAGTCTACAAGCGTGAAGGATTTAAAAATTGGCTGTTTGTCAAAAAATCTGAAACTGTTGATCTAGAAATAGAGTTGTTTGCCATGCCTTTGCACGTAAAATAAGAAACGCTTTTGAACTTCATAGTTTCATCTACTCGAGCTTGCAGAAAGAGAAGCAAGTTCGAGATGATTCAAGCAGATGCACTCTATTGTTATTGCCCATTTCGTCGCTAAATCGAAATTCTCAAACAAGAAAAAGACATAAAATAACAGCCGGGTTGTTCTAAAACCGTTTAATATTAACCCAGGATTAAACGTTACTGCAGCATTATTTTCCCTTGTTTAAAAATGTTTTTCACCTCTAACGTTTGATGTAGTTTGAGATTACTACAGCTTAAAACTGCCGGGCAAATAATATGAACAGAACACCTCACCAAAAAGTTACAAAATTGAAATCAAAATTCCCGCTAACCCTGGGTTAGCTTAATCAGGCTTTGAACGACAATTCCATTGCTGTGAAGTTCAGCGATACTATATTTCTGAAATTTGGTCGTCGATGATGATAACTGGTTCTCGTAGACGAAAATTTTATTTATTTTATTTTGTTTCTTTCTTTCGCCACTTCAGAATTACAAAGTAATACAGAACAAAAACCAATTATAAAACTAATTATCGCTACTGCATAAATAAAAATAAGACATTATGCAAACATTTTGCAAATTTATGAGGAGAAAAGGACGTATTAATGTATTATTGTGGTACAGATATTATCATGAATGAGGCTGAGTAGGATATGGAGACTTCTAAAGGCCTCGGTGGCTAACACCCTCTTTGATCTCTAGAATCCTTCATATCCTACGAAAGCCGAATAATTGCTTTATTAATCATTCAAAATATTTTCCGTTTTTAAAGGAGTTTCGCCATTTCGGTTTTATGTTTTTCTGCTCACCAAATATAACACAACCTTTTCCCCAGGTTTTCTCGGTCAACTGTTCGATAACCTGCACCGGGCTGCACTTTTGACGTCATTTTGACGTCATTCGTCTAATATGACAAACCTTTTGACGTCACTGGTTCAATATGACAAAGTTCTTTCCCAATTTGGCCAACAGCAGCTGGTTACGGGGAATTTTGCGTGGGGTTTTAACCAATCAGAAAGGGGAAATATTTTGAATGAATAGATATTAATAGTAGCGATACAGACTTAATCACATCACATCACATCAAGCACTGGTGAAGACAATTTCCACATGCTGTTAAAAAAATTGTCGCTGTATTTCTCAAAATCAGTACTACAACTTAAGATAAACATGCATGATTAAGTTAACATTGAAAAACGAGTAGATGAAATGAAAGTACACTAACAAACTTTACAGTAGCTATGAACGGACTTCACTTATGTTTGGATAAACTACGAAACAATGGTTTGTTCATAAGGTGGAAGATCCCTAGCCCAAATAAAGACCAGAAGAATGTTTTTCTCCACAAAAATTAATCAGGGAGGCATTTTTATCTTGAAAACAATTGAAGGCAGTGATTAAAATAAGGTATTTATAAATAGTCAAACAATTCCTATTAATACGTAATGATTCATTTCGTCCATTTTATCAGTCGGGGAATTTTTATCATAACAACAATGGCAGTGATTAAAAAATAAGGTATTTATAAATAGCCAATAAAATCTTATTGAAATTTAGTTATTTATCTTCATCCGTTTTATCAATGCTTCAAAACTGTACCCTTGACTTTCACTTGGGGTCAGTGAAGTGAAAACCAAATTCAGTCCTTATATCTATGATCACTTTGTTGAGGGTCCACAGTACGCTTACGCCGGAGATATTTAATAACGCAGTTTTTTAATACGGTTAGGCCTATCGTGTACACTAATCCGTCACGAAAACGGAGCTTTTCTTAAAAAAAAAAAAAATTCTTTCTTTTTTCCTTTGGATTTCAAAACTATGTTAACTAAACACTAACTGGCACAAGTTTTAAGTTCTGACTTAAAAAAAAAAAAACGTTTATTTTAAGTGGAATTTTCCCTCTTTATTGGTCCGCGATTGCAAACTTTAAAATCTTGAGAGAGCTGGGAAAATGAGGTCAAAGACTCACCAGTCTTTGCGTGTGTACGCGGCTGAATTAAGGAGGCTCGAAAGGGTTTTTAGCTGCACGCGCGCGCGCAATCTACACACGCCATAACTAAGATGCACGCGTCAGCTGAATCAGTATTAAAATCAGCACACCGGAAGTTAATGCTGCGTAAAATCGCGCGAACCGGAAATAAAAGCTGCGGAAAACATTTGTTTTTAGCTCGAAAGCTCGCTCGGTGACCTATCTTGATTTTTTGCATACACGCACCATTCGCGATGGCACTTCAGATAAAAAAGTTTCGGGGAAAATTATCTAGTGGAATTTTCTGTAAGCCATAAAACGCGTTTTCTTTAAATATATTTAATTCTACTAGATAAAATTTTTCCATACTGTCTGAAAAGTTGAAGAATTTAGGGAACTTTCCAACAAAGAAATAAAAATTGTAGGTCACCGAATTAGTTTCTCAGATAATTTACAAAAACTGAAATTTAGAGGACGCTTTTGGGGACCTCGTGCGTTACCATGGTAACTGATATGACGTCACAAGTACCCTTAAAGTATAGCCCAAAAATAGAGTTGCAAGGAGACATATAGTTTACCCACACCATTAAACATCCTTCTTTGTAATCTTCCATCGTTTCACAAACACTGCAGCAACAAAAAACCCTTTCGAGCCTCCTTAATATGCAGCACGGGATTTTCGGGCTTTCAGACTTTCAAACTTGTGTTTTGCTTATACATGTATAACAAATTAAGTTTACGCGCTGAAATCTTAAGCTAGTGAGTAAATGACGTCATTTTCTCTAGATCCAACCCTCTGATGTCCTATCGGTCAGTTTTGAAGTTGAGTAATGGCGCACCGTGAAATCCAAAACTTACACTCAAAATAAACAGCCTGCGGATAAAACTCAAAGCTCAAAGTTTTGCCAGTTAGGTGTTAAGCGAGCACGCTTTAAAAATCTGAAGAAAAAAAGGAAATGACTTTTTTTTTATCATAGTACCACTTTCAACGCTCCTCAAACTGGCGAAATTTGAAAACGCAGCTTTATTTCTATGTTTAGGACTATCGTTTACACCAATAGGTCACGAAAACGGGCTTCCATACGACTGCTAATTTTTTACATGACCGGGAAAGTTACGAAAAAGCGCGCGTTAATTTGCGCACAATGTCCACGGTCCGGGCTCGAACCCGGACCACTCGATCCGGACCACTCGATCCGGAGACGAGCACACTAACCAAGAGGCTACCGCGCCTCCACAGCTAATCACGATAACTAGTTCCTAATTACAAGTTCTACCTAAACATCTCTTCCATGCAGAAGCTAGGTTACATTTAACAAAACGGTAAAATGGTCTATGGCACGATACAGCTGGTCTTTGCAAAAAAGCTCTACGTACTCATACTTGACTAGAACTTTGTGTCTTGCACAAATTGTTCTGTTGTTTCCTGTTTGTTATCTTCGCTGCTCTTTGACGCTAATGGAGAGTTAATCTCCACTTCTACTTGGTAGGCATTTGGCTGGATGGTTTCTGGGGCCTTTGTGTCGTTGGAAATGAGCTCATCGTCCGTTGAAATATTTTCGGAAAAGCCTGTCCCAGCATCTAACAACAATGGCACGGTGTTGTTATTTTCGGCAGGGTTTATGCTACCACTAGAGCCACCAGCATCTAACGGCAATGGAGGATTATTGTTGTTTTCGGCCGACGTTGTACTGCCACTGGAGCTACCTTTCCTCTGGACAGGGCAACACCGTGTCATTCACACCATCTAACGGCATGTCAATCATTCCACTTTTGACGTCACAACATGGCGCGTCTGTGAGCGCCTCCGTGCCGTGATTGGCGCCCAGCTCCCCGACATATGCCAGATTTACATGACAAGGAAGATCTCTTCCTTGACGTTGTCATTTACGATTTGACCTTGATCTTCGTTGTCGGCAATTGGTCTTTTCATGAAAAGCAGAATAAATGGTATCGCTGCCCCAAGTATCACAGTGCATCCAGCCAGGTAGAATGCACCATGGTAAGAACCCATTCTATCAGCCATCAAACCTAACATTATAACATAACAAAAAAGAACAGCTCATAAATTCAAGAAACATGCCCTTAAATTATATGAGACTAAAGGTTGAATAAGGAGGAAACGTTGCAACAGGAAACTTCCAGACGTTTTCCTCAAGCACGTGCACATTCTCGTGAAAACGCCCGGACTACACAGTGGTGTAGGGTTCCTGTGAATTCACGTTACTTAATGTAGCAAGGTATCGGCACATTAGGGACGGCCACTTCTTTTGAGGGGTGAAAAGGAAGTTTTCTGATTGGAAATTCCTACCCTCCCGCCCCCCCGCCATGGCTAAACGGAGTCGCAAGACAAGACAAGTGTCCAACCTGTGTTGCCACTGGCTCCCCTGGGTCTCCAAGGTTCTCGCCCACGTGCACTCTCATCATCGTGATTTAACTCTGATCAGTATGAAATTTGTTATTGTACACCTTCGAGTACGCATGAGCTTGAGGTCAGAATACAAGCCAATTGCAAGTGGCTCATCAGGCCGGCGCCTATCTCCGGTTTCTGTAGCATGAAGCGACTAAGAGTATTTAACAATTATTCAATGAGGCTGAGTAGGATATGAAGAATTCTGCAGATCAAGGAGGGTGTTATCACAGAGGCCGAAGGCCGAGGTGGATAACCCCCTCCGAGATCTGCAGAATTCTTCATATCCTACGAAAGCCGACTGAGAATTCAATAATTGCTTTGTTATTCATTCAAGGGAGGCGCGGTGGCCTCATGGTTAGTGCGCTCCTCTCCGGATCGAGCGGTCCGGGTTCGAGCCCTGGCCGGGAACATTGTGTTGTGTTCTTGGGCAAGACACTTTACTCTCACCGTGCCCCTCTCCACCCAGGTGTATAAATGGGTACCGGCGAATTTAATGCTGGGGGGTAACCCTGCGATGGACTAGCGTCCCATCCAGGGGGGAGTAGAAATACTCTCAGTCGCTTCATGCTAAGGAAACCGGGATAAGCTCCGGCCTGATGAGCCACTTGGCTCGTATACAGACTTTACCTACCTACCCTACCTATTCATTCAAAATTATGTCCTCGTTCTTAAAGGAGTTTCGCCATTTCGCTCTTTGTTTTCCCGCTAACAGAAAATAACACAACCTCGTCCCCATGTTTTCTCGGTCAACGGTTCAATAATCTGCAGCGTGCTGCACTTTTGACGTCATTGGTTCAATAGTTGGTCAACAGCAGCTGGTTTTTGGTGAATTATGCATGTGGTTTTAACCAATCAGAAACGGAGAAATATCTTAAATGAATAATAATTAGCAATTATTGAATTCGGCTTTCGTAGGATATGAAGAATTCTGCAGAGCAAGGAGGGAAATATTTTGAATGAATAATAATTCTACTTCCCCCCTGGATGGGATGCTAGTCCATCGTAGGGTTACCCCCAGCATTGAAATCGCCGGTACACATTTGTACACCTGGGTGGAGAGAAGGACTGTGACAGTTAAGTGCATTACCCAAGAACACAACATAATGTCTCCTGCCAGGGCTCGAACAAGCACCACTGATCCGAAGTCGAGCACACTGCCATGAGGCCACCGCTCCTTCTCCTGCATGCGCACAACAGGACTTACATAAAATCACTTGTCTGTAACGCTTACCTGCGATAGGCGGACCACTGCCCATGAAAATTGACGCAACTTGCATATTCCATCCTAGAGAGGCGGGCCTCTTAGATTCTTCAACGCTCGTTAAAAGAATAACGTTTAGGGTCGTTATGAAACATCCATCGCAAAATCCATAAAACACAGCAAACACAATCATATCAGAGTAACTGCCCGCAAGGGTGATGAGAATTGTCGACAAACCAACCACAAATTCCACCCCTTGATAGATGTACATTGGGTTTATTAATTTCATGTCGCAAATTCGGCCTGATATCACTCGGGCAATGGCTGACGATATTCCGTAATAAATGTAGAGCTTGGAGGCTTTGTCAGCAGTTATACCAATGTCTGCGCAGAATCGTATCTGAAAACGTCAATAGCAAATGACGCTAGCATCACGTTTTCTTGACAACCTTAATAGTTTTAGACGCTACAGCTTAGGATAAAAGTCGAGCAATACATTGTACTATTCTTTGCTACATTGCTACCAGTATAAGTATGTGCAAGTTGGTCGTTATAGCAATTCAGTTAAAACCTAAGTCTCGGTGGTACTTTTCAACTGGCACCCTGGATTACATTAACGAGTCATATAAGCACGTGGGGGCTCCCCCAGGGGGTACTTCCCATAATGGCCAACACATGGAGGCTCCGTCCCAAAGGGGGACTATTTTAGGTTTCAGGTTGAGGTATATAACAGAGTACGGAAATCTTTCTTTAGTTATTTTATGTTAATTATTTCATTTTATCTCCTGGACCGTACATGAAAATAACAGTAGTAGTTCAGCAGTAGTTCTGGGTGAGGGTAGTTCTGATAAACACTGCGCACATGTTGTCGGGGAGTACCAACTATAGACTTCCTTTTGTGACGATTTATTCATGTGAAAGGAGTACGTTTTCAATTACAGTTATTCGAAAGGGGTATCTTTTCTGTCAAAATGGTATACAAAAGGGTAAGGGGTTACACCTCGCAGTATAAAACGTTTGATAAAACACCCCCCGCCCCTCCGACCGCTTAGGGAACCAATCAGAATTCTCCTTTTCACCCAGACCAGGTCAGTCATATTAAAAAGGCATATTAAACTTACCAGATGAATTTGAGGAACAAAGTGCCCAAATTGCGCAATAGCGGAGGAAAAGTTTATTGCAACGAAAGCCGGAATTTTCCACACTGACACGTCCAAAAACATGCATCTTCTTTTCTCTCGAGGCTGGTGCGGTGGTTTCTCATGTCTTGATGCTAATTTGTCAGCGTTCTCCACTTCCATGTCAGATTTAACATTAGGATCGTAAGTTACTCCGAGTAAGCAAACACCAAATATCACCCCGGCCATGATTCTGTAAGTTGTTTTCCAGCCGTAATGATCGATCAATGTCTGTAGAAGCGGGCCCTGAACCAGCACGCCCAATCCTTGACCAGCAGACACAAATCCCAGGGCCAGAGATCGTCGCCTGGTGAAGTAATTACTAACGATTACAAGCCCGGCGTTAAAAATAAAACTGGTGCCAATACCAAATGGGATGCTGTAGGAGAGATATAAAACTACAAGACTTTGAGACATTGATGCGCTGGCCAAACTCACCGCGCAGATAATGGCTCCAAGAAGAGACGTCACCCGACAACCAAACTTGCTGACCATAAATCCCGAGACAGAACCAGTGAAAAACACGAGTGCAATGGCAAGGGAACCGATCCAAGCTAAAAAAAAAAAAAACACAAGAACGATGTAAGAAAAGGAATTGTTTCATGATTGAAAGAGACATTTTACGTTTGTCCGATTCACTTTCAAGCTAGAAATATGTAGAGTGAATGAAATGAATTCATTTTGGAAAACAGCGTTTGGGAACTAGATAATAAATTATGTGCGGCTGATCATGAGATCGGAAACGAGGGCGCGAAAGTGGAGGTTAAACCCTCGTTCCCACGCTCTCTCTGCGGTCTCTCTAAGTTGAACCTAGGCCTTCCCGAGTTTTTCTGACTGTCCTTGAGTGTTTTCTTTTGTTTGAACTGAAGATGATGTCGACTGTCGATCAAACGTAAAGTCCGATCTTTGCTATAACTACAAGTTAGTAAGAACCTTCAAAAGTAATACATTAGATGTTGATACAAAAACAACACTGATGACAAAACGGACTACGAGCCGATAAAGTTGGTTGATTTTTTTAATTAATACATTCTACTATGATTGGTTAATTTAGCGGGCCGTGCAGTGGAGTACGGCCCGCTAAAATTTAAAGCTTTTCTTGTTGCCAAGATGTTTCGTGATTTATCACCAAGGTTCCTTGGCATTTATTAGAGCAAGTAAAAGTTTAACTAATTAGCCCTAGTTTATACGTTGAAATTAATTCAGACGAATTTAATTCAAATTAAATTCGTCGACCAGTCGACGTCGTTGGAATTAATAAGACGAATTTAATATTTTGCCCAAGCCTTCAGCATTTATCTGACCAGCGGCGAATTTAAAAAACGCATGAAACGCGTAGATTAAACCAGGGTACCAGTGCGAGAAAGCTAAAACGAAATGGCGAGGTTTACCAAAGCTTTACTGCTAGAGAAAATGTCTGGAGAAAGACAGCGGACGAGAGAGTTGCGACGTCGAATGTTGACACTGGTTGTGTTGAAGAAAAGGTTTATTTCTCAAGTGTGTTTATTGATTTGTCTATTGTTTCAATCAGTGGAAAGTGAAGATATTCAGCGACTACTTTGTATAATATTGCTGAATTGTTTGGTCTTGGTGTGGCAACTGTTCACAACATTGTCAATGAAGTTTGTGAAGAAATAATAGAAAACCTATGGACAGAGTTAGTGCAAGCTTATTTTCCTACAGCGAAAAAAAACGTACGAAGTTGGAAAGACGTGAGAAAAGTGAGTACGAACGCACTGTTTGAGCATGCGACATGAACAAAACGAACCACGGGCTTACCCAGGGCTCATTATAATAATGTATGCATTTAATTCGATGCGTCTGTTGCGCGACGTCTAAATTGAAGACGCGCTATCGCAATTATATCCATCCGAGCAAGACGGATACAACGTCTTGGACGAATTTAATTCAGCTGACGAATGTAATTCGATTTATAGGTTGCGAAATTGTTGAATTTAATAACTAGCACGTCCTCGGATTAAATTCCACGTTCGTGCGACATATAAACAGGGACTTATAAAACGTTCTTTTACTTTAAATTATATATTAAGCAGCGGTTGATATGAATTAAGGGTGGGAATAAAGATTTGGGTGGGTATTATGGGTTAACGCAAATATTTCGTTCACGTTTCAAGCAGTCAAATATCTCTCTGCTCGT